>JAZGTJ010000812.1:0-77730 GCA_036877575.1 Botia almorhae | reverse complement strand
TATATACACACACACACACACATATTGATTTATGGAGATATTTTCTGTATTTATACATTCAGATCTATATTATTTTCTACTGTTTAATTTTTTATACTGCCAGCCGAATCTTATTGCCAGCTGAATCTCATTGGTCCAAAAACTGTATATTAAACATCTGATGCGTTCTGATTGGTTGTTTTTGTTATTTGCTTTACTGCACGACTGAATACAGCTGATGTTTGTCATCGTTTCAGTCATAAGCTGTGATCCAATTATGATATTGTGGCTCATCACAATACTGTAAATTGGATTATGTTTTGATTTAAGAGGTAGCTATCAATACCCAGCCCTAGTTTTAAAATACCACATAAGAACTGGAAATGAATACAGTGACCTTCAAATGAATAGAAAACCAATTCTCTCTTGCTTTCTGGGTTGTTTGATGTTGTGTTGTGAATCCTGTACTATATGATGCCTATAAACAGCGTGTAAACTAGTGTGAAATCAATATTTATTTCCTTATCAGAGATTATTATGATCCCAGTTCATGTAGTTGTAGACTGCGGCATTACGCGATGTTTTGAAGCGTTACATTAGATTACAATCAGTCTCTATGGTGCCCGAGAGACCCACAGGCCGGTAGAGGTACAGCGGGCTTATAACACAAATCTTGACCATATCCAGTGCAAAATATTACAAACACAAGAGAGAGCATTCAAGCACAGAAAACAATGGAAACGGAGACGATGACTTCCGCATTGCGCCCAGTTTGCATCCCCTTTAAAATGGATGCAGTACACGTGAGGCACTTTTCTATGCAGCTCTTAATGTATTGTCTCCAGAGCAGCAGTGAGAATGATGTATTGATTTGATCAATCAATGCAGTAAAAGCTATAAAGGCGCACTGTAATGGTGGCACTTAAGGAAGAAGGTTGAACACTGATCGTTCTTGAGGTGGGAAAGAAAAAGCGAGACGGAACGGGCGCCCGGAAGGGAGCGTGTAATGCAGAGTTAACTCTGCGTCTGCCTCGCGTCAGTCTGAGCGATCCTTTTGTATCTCTGTGATTAATGCGCGGCTAAGCAGGGGGTCTGTTTCATTGCTACTCTTGGGCTCATCCTTTATTTTTTTCCCATCCTTTGTCCCTCATTTGTTTCCACCCGTATTTCATTATTCAGACAATGAATGAATGAATGATGCTTCTTATGATTGCTGGATTCGAACCCAGGTTTGTTTCCCCTCCTCCATCTGCCCTTGCCTGCATCTTTAACTCGTACCCGGACCTCTTTTACAGTTTTATGTTTTATGAGCTCAGTTGTGCTTTTGAAGGAGTGAAACTGCTTTCACACCAACCAAACCAAATGGACATTGATTAGATGTTTAATGGATTTGGTTTCACACCAAAAACTTAAGTGTGAATGCGTCCTTAGCTTACATGTTAACATAATTTACCCGCAGTTAGCAGCTGTAGCATTCCTATTCGTTATTTTTCCTCCAAAGGCCTGATAGATAATTTTCTCATCTGCTCTCCCATCATCTGTCCATTTCCAGAAACTCATTTAGTCGCAGTTCTCAAACACTAAAAGCTTTTCGTGCCCTGGCAGCTGGGAGAGAGATACAGCCATTTCAGTTCATCAAAGATTCATTGCCCTAAAGCACCGTCCTCAGAAAATGACCAGCATGTTTTAAAACAGACCTTCGGAAGCTTTAAACGCTTGCTACGATACTGTAAAGAAAGGCCGGGCTGGTGTGGATGGAGTGTGATCATTCCTTTTAAAGTCAGGATTTATTGGTGTATGGCTGCAGGTGAAAGAAATCTGGTCAGGATTCGGAATGTGTGTGAAACCTTTAACCCTAATCCAGTAAGACCTTTTTCCACTTAGTCCCGGGTCACATGTTTGTTTTCCTGTGGGCTGGGAATGACTCCTGGGCTCATGTATGTTTTAGAGCGGTTCATATCCAAAGAAGGGGTATTGACCTGCTTGATTAGCTTCTTTCCTCAGGGAAGGGGGCTAAAGCTCTCGAGTGCCTTCCTTAGGCAAAACAGCAAGGAGAGAGAGAACGAATCTCCTGCCACAGTGACCTGCACAGATGGGGCGAGGCTCTGCGGAAATGTATTGAACACCACAATTGGGGTTTTGTGGTTCCTCCACTCAACAATAAGTGCCGCCCATGTTCCACAGGGACGCCCATTGTGCCTTCCAGTCATCGGCCTCAGTGCCAGGCAGGTGGAAAAAAGCAGGGATCACCGGGAATGCTGGGATATGTAGGGCTAAAATCTGAGCCCGCAGAGGTTAAATATGTTATGATTGATGAGCTAGCTTTAATAGCGCACATCTGGTCTCCCTTATCGATTAGGGAATGGATTATGCATGCATTTCCCCTTTGTGTTGACACAACAGATGACTTAGATTACAGTGACGAATTTGGGAAATGTGAACTCTGAGCTGATTGCTTTTCTGTTGTCTCAGCTGCATTATGAATGATGCTAGTCCTCCGAAGCAGCTTCCAGAAGGATATAATAATCTCGTTGTAATATTTGGGAAATCCTATTATGAAGGTTTTTGTGTGGCAAAGAAAGAAAAATAGGTAAAGAAGACGCCGTCTCACAGAAGCAAAACCAGATTAGAGTTTAACAAGATAGACGTGGACGTGTATTAGTCTTTCCTTTTCCTCTTGCATATAATCCTCTTCCTCCACATTCCTGTAGAACAGGGCCTACTTCTCGCTTTGCTATCGAGTCGTTTAGCGTTGGCTTCATTTCAGGACGCTAAGCTAAAATGGCATCAACTGCAGCCAAAAAGAAAAAGGTGACAGGTTGTTTGTTTTATGCTTTTTATATAAAACAAGATTTACAGAAATCTTGAAAAATCCTGCAATGTTTCAACTGCAGTTGTCAGGCCTGGAAAAGTCATGGAAATGTCTACATACAATATTTTAGGTATGTTCATCTCTGTCATTTCTCTGGCCAGAAATTGCTCCTTGGGAGTAAAAGCCGTATAAAACGATTTTTTTTTTAATTCTTGAAATTACTTATTTCTTCAAAATGGAAATTCATTAGTTAAAATGAATGTGTGGGATAACAGCTAAAAGTATTTAATATATGAAGCTGTTTTATGATTTATGGTTCACTGCAGGTCATATCGAAATGAATCAGGTCCCAGTACAGCTCTCTGAAGTACTTGTTCAAGACCGTACAAGTTTGTATAGACGCAGCCGTGTCCATGTTTTATTCAGTGTCCTGTAGTGTATGATTGAGTCTCTGATTTGTGTTTCTACCCTGTGGGCCACAACTCTCCCAGACCTCTGTAGCCGATCACAGAGTCTGATCACAAAGCGCAGTGGACCCTGATCGCATTCAAATACCAGCAGGCGTCTAGTGACACTTTTCAAAAGCTGAGCAGAAAACAAGCTTGTTTACACTCAAAAGCTCACATAGAGTCAGGCTCTCTGAAGCTGAGACTCGTCTAGATGTATTCAAACCCTGCGCTGCAAGATCAGCCCACAGGTCAAAGGTTGAAGGTCAGACTCAATGACAAGACGAATGATTGTGATGATGTCACCTCGGGATGCGTCGCACACATCATGCAAGCGCGTGATAAGGTTATACATGCATGAGGTGACTCTTACTAGCAGTTTTTTTTGCATGAATGCCGATTACGAAGATTGAGTCGTTAATCGTCTGCCATGTGCGACCGCTTGCGCCAGCTAATATGGTTTGAATACGTCACAAAGGAATAAATGATTTGATTAATAAATGCCATTTGGCAAAGGTAATGCATGGCATTACAATCGCCCTGTCACAACAATGCAAATAAAAGGTGAAATATAGAGTATGAGATTGAATGGAATAACAAATATATTGTCCCATTAGACTCCCAAATACAGCCTGATAAGTATTATTAAGTGATAAGCTACACTGAATGAGCTTCACCCTGGGTGGCTGTTACATGGGAGGGTTGAGTGATCTGTGTTCATTTGTTATGGCTAATGTGTGTGTGTGTGTGTGTGCCATTTGGAGCCGAATAATGGGTCCAGGCTGAGACAGAGGTACAGACTTCCCTCTCTCTCTCTCCTCTAGATACTCTGTTTAATTGAAATGACCCCATGGGGTTGTAGCAGTGACCGCAGCAATTAAAACTGCCATCCAGCACAGCGGAGGGAGAGAGGTCAGGATAAGAGGGGATTCAGGGCAACACGAGTGTGAGAATGACTGTGTGTGTCTGTGTGTATCGTCCACATTCATGCTCAATCAATAAGAGCTGATGGCTGGAGATAGTGGCCTTGATACTTAATATTTAAAAGGGTCAAGTGCTGTACCGCCCCCCGGGAAACCCCATTCATATTATCTCATGCTTATTTGCATATCATCCATTTTATGGTCAAGCACCGATTAAAACACATGCTGGTTTTGTTTGTGGGTTTAAAATGTGCCCTTCAGAGCTTTTAATAAGCAGTAATCTAATTTTCACCTTGTTAATACGTCTTTTGTTTCCGAGGGATAATCGTCATTAAACAAAAGACACTAACTAAACAAAAGACATTTTGACCTCTATAGATCTTAATCATTTTGAGAGACATTTTGACCTCTATAGATCTTAATCATGGTGGACGCCTTTTATTTTATGTTAAAAATAAGACTGTATGGGAATATAAAAACAATAATTGTATAACTTGAATGAACTGTAAGTCGCTTTGGATAAAAGCGTCTGCCAAATGCATAAATGTAAAAAAGTCATATATGTAAATGATGCATCTGTTTATAAATAATTGTTATCTACCTCAATTTCAGCCACTGACAGTGTTTCTGTTTCAATGTGTTATTTTAACAACCAGCTAAATCAGAAATGCTGAAGAGAACAGAACACACATAGAAAACACAGACAGACCTTAACAGATGCACAGGTATGTTATTAGTAGTGACCGCAGATGTTTACTGTAATTACACACAGGTTGTTGATGAGCTTCTGGAAGCTTCTTTTTACCTCAGACGTATGAGCATGTGCGCAGCGTCCCTGGAGATGTGTCAGACAGTATGCCTCTCCATCTCTCACTTTATTTTCTTTAGTTCTCCAAAACGTGGCAGAAGATACAGGCGTGCCTGCTGCTTATTTATACCAATATTAAAATTCATGTCCCAGACGAGGGTCTGAGAACACAAGTCCAATATTTCTGAGTCCAAATGAGAGGAGTTCCTCATACACAACAGATGGAACTCTGTGATTGGAGCCTCTCTCTGTCTCCTCTCTCTCTTTCTCTCAGTCATACAGACGCACTTTCTTTCAGAGTGTGTCTTTGCTGACAGTTGGAGTTGATGGGACCTCTCGTGTCATGTACGGCTGTCTCTGCTGTCAGAGCGCACCAGACTAAGAGCGCGCGAGTGTCCGTGTTGAATTTCCCATTCAAACCTGACTGTGACACCAGTGCCTTTGAAGGTGTCCCTATCTGTATGTAAAACACAAATTGTGTTTCAAAACATAGTGCGCTATCTGTCTAGACGGCATTTTAAGGCATCACAGGACAGCCTCTGAAGTGAAGGGTGTTCCTAAAGGTAGGCAGCATAATCGTGTGTTCTTTTATCATGAAGGTACATTCTGTTGGTTGTTTTGGTGGAGAAAACAATCCCAGAATCCTTTGCAAACAAATGCTTTCCGTAGACCTTATTTGTATTTATTAAATGTATTTATACTTAAATGCATTATGTTTATTATTATCTTGGCAGTTAACATTTAATCTGTTGTGAATCAAATCAATCGTGAGACGGGTCTCATGGTCACATGACATGACAGTAGCACTGTCACAGCTTCTGTGGAACATCCGGAACATTCTAGTTCGGCTTCTGCTTCAGACGGCAATAGCCGCTATGTAAGCAGAAAGAGAGCAAGGTAATCAAGCAGGTTTTGGAGACAGCTGTAGTGCGCACTCATACCTGGTGCGGGTGTCTGCGCCCGAGCTGCAGCTGAGATAATTAGAGCCGTGTGATTAATGAACTGCAGGATAATGTATGGCTATAGAACAGGATGTAGAGCTCATCCAGACACACTCTACGTCTCAACATAGCCATAAAACATTCTCGCTTCCTCTCGTACTGCCGTATGACTGATTACTACTACATGCATAAGGATCTCCAATTGATCATTCATAAAGACCCTCAAGAAAGCCACTTTCTGGTTTTAATTGCACGGGATGTTGCGGTCTGCACGCTTGAGGCTCTGTGACTTTAATCCAAAGTGTGTGTGTGTGTATTTTATAGGTAGTTTGTGTGTGTACATATGCACATGTATATATGTGTGTGTGTGTATACAGTATATGTATTGTAGAAAACTACACGAGTCTTTTTACTCATTTAAAAAGCAAATGGGAAAATCAGATAATCATGTGGCTAAATCCTGACATGAGACAAAAGCCTGTGACCTTTATAGGAGGGGACATGTTCCCTGTCGTGGCTTTTCACTGACCTACATGCTGTTCTCAGAACAGTGGCTTCTCAACAGGCATGTCGAAGCAGTCTATCACTCTAAATTCCTTATGCATTTGTCAGAAGCGTGTACCTAAAGTGACTTACAGCAAATTTCGTTTATTTTTTATTGGTGCACATTTTTGGGGGGAAACCCTTAAGCTGCAACAGCATAAATATAATGCAGTTTTCTACTAATCTAATATTGAGATTAGACCTCACCTGAGAATCTTTGTACATAGCATTAAAATATACAGCCTGTACATTCACTGCACTCAGTTTCTGATGACAGCATCTGCCAAATGACTAAATGTAAATCTCAAGTTCAAAAGACCAGCGATGTGATTAACCGGAATGCCGGCTCATTCCCTGGAATTCTGGCCCGAGGCTCTGACTGTGACATACTGTGGGCAAGATGTTCGTTTTCACACGAGCAGCGTGATCCCTCAACGCCTACAGCCATACAACACAAGACTGGCGTTTCTGTCAGGAATCTCTTACGGAGTGACTTTATGACCTCAGATATTCCTAATGGAAATGATGCTGCCGGCCTCATGGACATGCAGTGGCCCGGCTCTGATCAATAATGAATGGCTCTAGTGTGGAGCTAACAGATTGTGTGGAAGTCTGCTGCTCCGACACAGTGGGGAGCTGTCACTGTCCTGTCTCTCAGACACACAGAGAGAGAATTAATAAGATTAATGCTCCAATTAAATGTAGAAGTGATTGCGTTGAGCCCTGTTGCGCTGCAGACTAAAAAAGAAGAGTATGCAGGGAAAACCAAAATGAAAAAACTGCTTTTAAAGTGACGGAAAAAGGCGGTGATGAGTCAGAATGAAAGAGTGATGGATAGAGAGAGAGAGAGAGAGAGAGAGAGTAAACATGTGGAAGGAAGTCTCTGGTCCATTAAATCAGTCCTGTCAGTTTGTCTTCCCATCAGCCCCTTTCTGAAGAACCCTTGACATGTCCATCGCAGCCTCATCTGTGCACTCGCTACTGTTGTTATTGTCAATTACAGCCAATTGACAGGTAATTATCGCCATTTTAAGCGCCATCATCACCATCGTTCAGTATGAAGTAATGTCGTGAATTCTGCAGGTAATTAGCTTTAACGACACTCGCCTTTAACTGGCAGGGAACCACAGCATTGCTATAGGGCTTGTTTTGAATCAAACTTATTCTCCTATTTAAGCTACAGCTATTTTTCCAAATAATTTTTCTTTTTCTATCCGCCTTGAATGTTTTTTATATCTGTGCACAGTTTGTATCATAGACATCTCCTAGCGGAAAATGTCATGCAAAGTTTTGCCTGATGATTCCCATCTGTTCGAGCGCTTATCAGCATTCCCATAATTCCCCCTCATGCATTTTCTCCTTCTGTTTCTGTAGGCGTTTATCTAAACAGAAATTGCTTTTTGCTGTAGCGTAGCGAGTCGAGGCGCAAAAGCACCTCCACCGTATTTGATTACGCTGCGACACGCAGAATGTTTTTACATGCCAAAGGCTTTCTGATCCTCCCTGTATACCATTCATTGGGATTCATTAATCAGATATGTGAATTTGCATCACACTGTATATGAACTGTAATCAGTAATCTTGTAATGTAGCATTACATGCAACCAGATATCCAGTGAGTATAAAGAAACACAAGAAAATACATAAGACATAAAAATCTATTTTTCTCCAGTATTTTAGCCTTCTCAGAGGCTCAGTTTGGCCTTTGGCTGCTTAGATCTGCTCTCTGAAAATCATGCCTCAATCTACTACAGTGTGGTAGTCACTTAAGATTACAATAATGTTTATTTAAAGCCAATGTTATTGTAGTATTATGGTATTGTATTGCAGTTCTTCATGAGTGTGGGTATTCCCAGAGCGAGGGAGGCTGTCACAGATCAATGAACTGCTCCCAGGTCAGCGTCCGCGGAATGATATGTTGTTTCATTACAATTGGCGTGGTCACTGTGTTTTGCCAGTGCAGACCACACATATCAATATGGCTGTCCCCTTTGACCCAATGCAATACCAATATTTTTATCAGGAGAATATAGCAACATTGTGTTTAAAAGAAAATCAGGATTTGATTGTCAGGAAATAGAATTTCTGCCTGTAGATATAATAATATATCTTTGGCTTCAGTACATTGGTTTATTCAGAGTTGGTTTGAATTGAATTTGACATAAAATTACATACAAGTCACCACCACACCATTAACATGACATAAGACTTCCTTTCCGTGTAAGACAGGATATTTAGATTACGAACCTTTGAGCTAAAGCTCTAGATGTAAACCATACAGCCTGTTGTTTCTGCTACAACTCTTGATTAATATGGCATAACCCATGAACATGACGTAAACATAGTGGGAACATCAAAGGCAAGCTCGGTTTCCATGCATCCTTCATACAGAACTGGAGCCGGCCCGCTCCGTCCTCTCCAAAGCTCATCCATTAGAAATGTGAACTGGGTCGCTGGTGTGCCACAGCACATTAAACGGTGTTATGACAGCCCCCGGTTACCCTTTAAACATCCAGACCCTTGTGGTCTATTTCAGAAAATGCCTCTGGATGCTTCAGGATGCACAGCATGGTTCTTGGGGTGGCTGGCGTGGATCTTCAGCGAGTTGGCATGGAGATCAGAGCTATTAGGCATTGGAGAATCGCTCTGCAACTGCAGCCAGCTGCCACACTCAGCAAATTTAGGATCGACTCAATTCAACATGCACTGAAATCAGAATAGAGCAAACCGGAGATCTCCAAGGGTTCATTCCTGGAGTTTAGTTTTGATTCGTTACTGTGGAGGTGTTGAGCTATGAGGTTCGAAAGGAGAAATTCAGTATTACGACAATTCTCATCCGTCAGGATTTCTGTGGATTTTTGCTGTTTTAGCAGAGCGAAAAAGAATTCATTATGTTCTCCACGATCAAAGAAAATGTAAACATTAAAGTTCTACACTTTTATCTTTGTCCAGACACACGTAATGCTGGAATCTGTTTCATTTTAAGTGGCTTTAGTACAGAGCTAGTTTTGGACCATGTCCACATCCTTCTCAGATGCAAACATCCTTCCGTTTTGCTGGACAATAAAGAATTTTCGAGCCTCTTGAGATTCACCGCCTGGCTTGTTGCATAGGGGACCTTTAAACAACAAGTCAACAAATGCTGCAGGCTGCAATCTCCAGCCACGTAGGGCCTTATTATCCTGGACATTGATTAATAATGCTCAGCTACATGCAGAAAAGACGCATGATTGGATGAAAGGAAAGAAAGGCGGCAGAAATGTGCAGCGTTCTGATAAAAGCAACCTTGCCGTCAGCTAATTATCCACAGAATTCTTTTTCCCTCCAAACAGCCGGATTCCTCGAGAAGCAGCTCCCCTGAAGACTTTCCTTATAAACACATTGTTATATCTGTGGCTTAGGAGGACAGTGATAGAGCAAGATGGGGATTTGTGGTCAGTGTTGAGAAGTGAGGGGTGTCAGGAAGAACAAAAATAAGATTCTCGAGGGTCTGGAATTAACGAATCTTACGTTCTGCGCTGTGCAGAGAGGAAGTACTATTGGTACAGTTACATGTTACAGCCAATCAGAACAAAGTCTATGGCCCTGTTTACATCTGATTTCAATTTGTCAGACCTCCTCGGAATGTGAATTGACCGATCCGATCAGAAAAAGTTTTGGAACCCATTTTACAACCATCCACACACATTGTCCACTTTAATTGATCCTCATAGCAGATCTAAACCTGGTCTGTGTGTTCTCTTGCACAAAAAGCCTGCAGCAGACTTTGGTTCTAACTTGTATGATTAGAGTCGAGGTGCTGTTGATACCTGCTCTGTCTCTTTCTCTCTCTCTGGCCTCTGGCACTGTTGAGTGTTGATCAGATTGCATCTGTGTACCGGGCTCAGGCAGCATCTGCTGTCTGCTCTGAGCTGCCCACCCTGCCAGCCGGTCCGCTCCACTCACACAGAGCCACCTCGGGTCGACAACGGCCAAACGTCCACCCAGAACGGTAATTACCACTCCTCTCTGGCTCATGCAGGCTCGTTCACCTGCTCACTATTTCTGTTACTTTCAGAATCCATCTCTTCCTCTTTTCCTCTGTTGGTCATCTTTTCATCTCAACCCTTTTTCTCACATCCATCTCCTCGAATGTGGCCACTGACCCTTCCATCCGAGTCCAGATGGGATGACCACTGAGAGATTAATGAAGCACACTGGTCCTCGTCTGAGTTTCTTCCGCTGTCTCCTCGTCTGACCGCCTGTGATCAGACCCTACACCCTAACACCATATTGTGACTGGCTCCGCAGTCTTACGCCAAAACAATTACTCAAGGCATCATATCCTGCGCTTAGCATGACGGCGCTTCAGTGACTCAAAACACAGATTATAATAATGTGTGCTCCCAGAGTATTAGGTCTGAAAGATAATGGAGGCAGTTTGTGTCTTTTGTATGTGGTGATATTAAAGACAACACAACAAAGTAAAAATAAAAATAAAATATTTAAACAAAAATGTGTTAACTTTCCCAAAGAAATGACTTTTCTATTCTGATGACACAACCAAGGCTGTGTGGGCGGGGATGCATATTTATAACCAATAAAATCACAGTGTACTTTTAATGATCCAATTAAAGGTCCTGGAGGATGAAATCAAGTCTCGCCCTACAATATTTCCAATACTCTGTTTTATGTTGTTTAACATTGTCTTTAAAGCTCCAGTGTATAATGTCTGTTCAAGTAACAGCAGTAAAATATAGTGTGAAGGATGACTGTTTCAAAAATGGTTCTATAACTTCGGTTGTAACCGAACCAGACAGAGGTTAAACTCTTACATTGGCAGATTCTCTGACATCTTGGTCTTTTAAAGTTATTTGAATTGTGCCTGTCTACCGCCAGCCTGACACCTTATGATATTGATTCAAAGCTTGAGATTTGATTTAGGAAAACGGAATGGAACAGATTCAGGTATATAAGTGTGTACGTGTGTGTCACAGTTGTGTGTGTGTGTGTGTGTGTGTGTTTATTGATCTCAATGAGCTGCTGTGTGTCATCTCTAGCTGAAGGTTTGACAGATATATTTGTGGATGGTAGGCTTTTGTTTCCTCGCTGGCAGGAGCTCAGTGGTCAGTGATATAGAATGTTTACAGTGTAAATGAATGCCTGGATCTGTGTGTATGAACAAATGCTTGCATTGTTGTCTCTAAGAAATCCAAATACACATAGATACCCAAGTAAATATTATTTACAATGTGTTTCACAGCTCAGACCGATCCCAACAGTCAATAAAAGGGGCTTCCAAGCTATCTCATTGGCTAACGTTCTCTAAAGTTATCTTAAAGTTATCAATGTTCTTCCAGCAACGTTAATAGAACATCTTTATATATCATGTATATAAAAAAAAAAATTTTTTTCTTAAGCTGTTTGTGGAGCGTTTTAAAAACATTACAGAATGTAAAAAATGTTTGGATAATGTTCTTCTAACCAAACAGTAATGTTAATACAACCACGTTTTTTTACGTTTTTATTACTTAATGGAAATGTTAGGGAAACATTCTTACAACCTAAAATTGTTAGCTGGGTTAGCATATGTATACATTACACATTACTATCAAAGTAGAAATATATAGTACAAAAATACATTATATATTTGTTATCATCCATCATCTGTGTACTCATATACAGCACATAGGATCCATCAGATATAATCTCAGGAGATCAGAGAATCTGATTAGCGTCATGGTAGGCTCTCATCACCACGATGGACACTGAGCTCATTGTCGTACACAGCAGCATAACTTAATTACCAGCATTTTTACTCCATTTTCTGTGACTATTTTGAGCCTTTTAAATAAAGCTAATATCCCCACTGTTCGCAGCACAGGCAGCTAAACCAATCGGACCTGTAATGAAAGTTATTAGTTTCAATTGTGCTGTAACTCGCGATTCGTGATGTTGTTCTGCAGATCTTTGAGATGTTTGCCTGGCTCGGTCTTGCTGTTCTCATTGGCTTTAGAGGATTTGACATACAACAGCTTGAGTTTTAGTAGTTCAACTCTTACACAGGTGTGTAAGCCACAAGATAGACATTATTGATATTATATTATTATTATATACTTACGTTATACATTTAAACTCTCTTCTTAATTATCACATAAAACAAGGGACCTTATAATGGGGAGGTGGTCCACTCATATGTGTGAATAGGAGAAATTCTAATGCAAAATATGATGACTGTAAACCAGAGGAATTTTTAATTTTTGGCAAGGCCATCAAAAGCTGGAAAATCTTTATTTTGGTGATTTGAGCTACAGAACCACAGTTTATGATGCCATTGTTGGCAAAGTTCTTTCCTGATTTGAAATGATCAACAGTTTTGTAAAGATCTTATAAGCAAATACCAACCCCTGGCAGATTTGTGTTGAATTTTTGCAGTATGGCAACAATTGTTGAATTGTTAATTTACATTTTGCATATGCATTAATGATGCGGTTAAGATGCAGTCAAGATCTGTTTGTGTGTTCCATTGGAACTGAAACCAAAACCTTGGGGTTTTGCAAGCGCTTTACAAGCTACAGCTACAGCAACACAAGTTCTATTTGTAGGTTTCTTTTACAGATTTTTAATAGCATTGCTGTCAAAGAGCCATGAATGCGACACTGCAGGATTACCTTTTGGTGTCATCTCATTTTTGTAATATTTTAAGTTTGATCTCTCCACCTGTTCTCCTTCGCTGCCTTTTTCTTTATTTGTGTCGCGAGGAGACACGCAGCCTTCGCTTTCTGCTGTTCGGTGGAGTGAAACGGGCTTGAGAAACTGATCTGTATTTCCGAGAATTATCCTGACACAAATACCTTCCTTCTGCTATCATGATATCCTAGGCGAGATAGAAAAGAAAAAAACGTGACCTTTTTGCATTTTCCGTTTCTAAATTGCAGGTGACAGGATTGGGCGCTTAAGGGAATATCACTAATGTACACTGTCCCGGCACTTATAAGCGCTTTTCTTGTGGCAAATGGTGAATAAATAAAAGCACTTAATCTGTCAGGATTTGTCAGGAGACTGGAGGAGTTGTGATGTGTCAGTGGGGTTTGTCTAAGCGAGTGCACTGAGACATTTAAACGTGCTTTTCCTCTCGTCTCTTCGCCTTTTTTCTCTGTCTCTCTGTTCCGTCACCTACGACTCCCAGGGTACCGCATTTCCACCTCAAACCTGCAAAATGCACACGCTCAGAAGAAACATGCTTTTCACACGCACTCACGTATACACATACATACAAGCTCTGTGCCAAAAACTAGTGCACCTAGTTGCTTGCTACCTGCATAGATGGCTGCCTTCTAAGACAACATCCTAATAATCTTGGAACGTGTTGAATGAACAATTTGGAAGTGCTTTTTTTTTGGCACGGAGTTGCTGCCTGGGAGGTTCAACTCAACACTGAGTTCAAATGATGTTTGCTAAAACATGTTGCTAAGCTAATACAGAATAGTTTGTCTAATCGTTTTTAATGACGCAGAACTTTATTTGTAATTTATAGTATTGAATAAAATTTATCTTACCACGGAGCCTGCCGCAGTGCATTGTGGGATTTCTTTATGTCTTAAAATTGGTCTGAAATGTTGCATTTTTGGAGGCAGCCTAATTAGGTTATGCACCTATAGGAGCATGCTTTGCATTGGTAACATGCCCGGTAATGATGCTTTAAAATGCAGCCTACATAGGTTTTGGGACACAGCAGCACTCTCAGGAATCCCAGACAGACTCTCCTCCACTCTCACCTCAGTGAACTACTGCACCCTTGTGCTTAATAACCCCACTGAGTTGTTTTTCTAGCCCCTGAGAGCTCTTGCCCCCCTCTGACTTCCCACAATCCACCACGCCGCCACACTGCGCTCACTTCTTCCTTTCCGAGTCCCTGCTCCATACCCTGCCTGATGCGTAATGAATGCAAATTTAGGCAAACGAGATGCGCGAAAGAAGAGCCACGTGTCCCAGCATGCGTCCCTGCGCTGACTCGTTACCTGCAGGATTCATCGGTCCGCAGGAGCAGCCAGACAAGCATCTGTAGGATGTGCGCTGAAAAGAAGAGAGATGCAGATGTCTCACAGTGTGATTGGCTGCTGCAGCAGGGGTGCGAGTCAAGGGGGGTTCATTTCCAAGAGAGCTCGTCTATTTTTTGGAAGCATTGATTTGGCACGTTGAGTGGAGATGCTCTTTCATGCTGAATGGGTACGTGAATGGTAGGTTAAAAAATAGATTGCGCGCTCGCAACGAAAGCACCTGGTTCGCAGCGTCCTTTTCAAGGTCATATCTGAGCAAACGTCGTATCGGGCCAATCGCAGTTCAGAACGCTCGTTGCTCGCGATTCCCGTTTTCGGCTGCCAGTTACAGCCAAAGCAGTGTCGCTAAAGTTGCTAAATAAAGTCCCACCTGTCCTCGCAGTGGAGGGAAACTGTGAGATGCATATTTGATGGCATCGCCACCATCTGCTTTATTGAAATGCATCGAGAACGTTTCCACCCCGCCGAAATGCTGACTCATTATCTCTGTGTCATTACACCCCGCAAGTGACAGGGCGAGACTTGACGGGTCACACGAACACACGGTAGGAGCGTCGAAATCGTATCATAACACCACTACAGGGGATTGTGACATCACAACATCAGGACAGTGAGAGAGTTTTTGTCACGGCTCTCGGGGTTTGATTCAATAAGTTTGTCAG
Source organism: Botia almorhae (assembly GCA_036877575.1). Taxonomy (NCBI): domain Eukaryota; kingdom Metazoa; phylum Chordata; class Actinopteri; order Cypriniformes; family Botiidae; genus Botia; species Botia almorhae. Next base: position 62,577 of record JAZGTJ010000812.1, on the reverse strand, counting down.
TCATTCTCTCAGATGAAACCTTAAAGCTAAAATGATGTAATCACCAGTAATATAATCAAATAGAGAGTCAGCCTCTGAAGACGCATCCATCCAAGTAAGTAGGGGAGGGAGGGATTATGGCAAACCAAGTCACATGTCTAGCTACCTCAAATAAACCTAAAACAGCAGCACAGAATGATATACCTGTTGCCCTTTGTTCCGGTGATGACCAGGTGCACTTGCTTTAAGCCACGCCCTCCCTCCACACAAACTATATAATATCCTGTAATATCATATGAAATTATATTATTCATAATGCCAAGAAAATATCATTATATATCCCAGGAGTGAATATCTAATTAATCTGTCAGGCAATGATATAAAAGCCTAAAACATTTATTGATGTCTCTTTTTGAGCAAGACGTGACACCTAAATCCAGGCCCCCGGGTCTACGGCGTATTTCAGTGTAGAATAGATTTTACTTATTCAGTTGTAAATGGCCATCCGTTCTTGGGCTGAATCAGCGGAGAAAAACTGCATAAACCCACTGACCTTATGTGGCGTGACACGCTAACATAACCTAGCAAAACATCTGCAGAATGTTGTTTCCATGGAAATGCGGATCTCACCGAAATGTGTTTTTTTGTGTGCGGGTGTGTGGTCTGAAAGAGAAAGTGAATTTAAGTTACACACACTTGATGTGTCTTTGTGCATAGACATCCCTTTTTCTATGGCTGCGTCCTTCACGTTTTCAAAAGGCCTGTTTTGATTAAAAACATGATTTAAACCTTCATTCTTTTGAACGTAACTTTGAAAGCAGTTCCTTCTTAGAGGAGCGTTCATCGAAGTTTTGTTGTATGGGTAATTACTGTGACTGGACCACACTGTTTCTGCGGCAACCATCATCAGATTCTTTCCTCCACCTGTGGAGAACATGATGCTGTGAACTTCTACAAGTTTTTGCTACTGTGTCCGTTTGAGTTCTTTCAAGCTGTTTCACACCAAGCCAGATGAGAGTTTGTTTTACTGTGTAATCCCATAGTACAGAGATACTCAAGCCTTTTTGTCTTTAAGACATTCGAATGGAGCGATGAATATCCATCATTGTTTTAAAAAAGGTGTAAAAAGGCCATTGTTAGCTTATAGCTTCAGCACTGTTCAGTGTTGTACATATTGTTCAGTACTGAAGCAACAGACGGTTGAATGGCTGTTTTGGTTCTGCAGTTCTTGAATAAAAACAAACTTGTTTCTCAAAATGCTCCCTGAACTGCTGTAATTCGTTGCCGAGGCTGACGTCCACCTTGTGACTCATTCATGAATATGCATATATTTGCAGTCCAGGAAGCTTTTGCTCAACCGTATTGTTTGTTTAACTTTGAGTGAAAGCTAGTTCCACCTACGGTAGTGGCCTCACAATGGCAGCCTGGATGTGAATCAGGGTGCTCATGAATATGCATTAACACCTGCCCACACTGGTCTCAGGTTCAGGAGACAGAACTTTGGAACGGATTGATGGGGAAGGAGAGAACGGAGAAAGGAAAACAAGTTGTTTGGTTCGGGCTTCCGTTGGGAAGCATTACAAGTCTTTTAACTGTGCAAATAATAGAGATGGGAAAGAGAGGGAGAGATGGATGCTTACCCTAAGATGCGTTATCTTTCATAACTGTGACTAAAATACTTTTTAATGGGTGACCACTCACTTATCAGGGCTCTTTGCTTGACTGTGTTAATAAGCTCGTCCCCTTGGCACTTATAAAACTCCATCAAAGCTTAATACACACATACACACACACACACACACATAAATGAATGCTTTCTGATATTAGAACAGTCATTAGCTAATAACGTACATGTTAACTACACTAACAGATGACTTCTGTAAACAGTTGCACCACTTTAGTATTTTAACGCAAATTATGGAAGTCGAGAGGTGCTAATTAATAAAGAAAGATGGAATAAATGATCTTATTTACTTATTTAGAAAGATAAATACATAAATGGTTTATAAATGGACAAACAAATAGACATTTAAATTTGTTTAATGTTACAAATTGTATTAACAATATAATTGTGCATTAATAATCCATGTATTTAGGTTTTGTTTAAAATAAAATTAAAACATTAAAACAATTTTAAAAGCACAGTTTCAAAACGCGTTGCAAATTGCTTTTCATAATTCACGAAATTGCAGTTTGCATCTAGAGCTGATTTTTTTGGGCATGTTTGCTTTTGTATCTGGTTTGCATAACTTCTTTACATAATCGGATGTTTAAACAAAACAGGCAACATATCACCCCACCCCCAGCTTAGTCCCTCACAGCAGCCCAAGTTAATTGTCACGTGTTTTACTACTACTGTTTGTTTACAGAGCCATTAAATCAAGGTAATAATACGATCTCTTGTGGTTGAAAGCACACGCTTCATCACTAGTGGAAACAGCTCTTGGCTCAGGCTGGAAGCAGGTGATGAAACAGTAAGTAAACTGCAGTCAGCCCTGGGCCACACGGAATCATCCGCCCTCCACCATCACAACATTCCTCCAGGAATTTCCAGCTCTTGGGCACGACAGGTCAACCTCTTTGCCTAAAATATTAAAGACCGCCGAGCCCACTGAACAGTGCAGCGATTAGACTATTGAATCTTAAGCATTAGACAGAAAGACAGGAGGGGGTTTCCTGCCTGCAAGAGCATCCGGACGATAATTAGACCTTTGGTTTGCTTTCTGTCTTATAGAACTTGAGGGATTTGTGGAGCAGGAAGTGAGGGTGGTGTGGCTCTTAAAGTGGATGATGATCTTTCAACAAGGAGAGAAGAATGGGCAGATATTGTCAAAGCAGAGCGAGAGAATGAGAAAAAGAGGAAGGGCAAACGAGTGCATTTGTTTGGAGTTTGTTGTTTCTCTTTCTGGACAAGTATTAATCATTTATTTTTTCAGAGTTGAAAAGGACAAGAGTCTGACGCTGTCTAAACCATGAGCAACCCGATAAGATACCAGAGACAAGCAATTTTTCTGTCTGTGCTGAAAGCGAAAATGCTGCTTGATGCCACAAAATTACGGCCAATCAGAACCGTGTTTGGACAATTTCTCTTTAAACTGTAATTTAGAAGCATGCCATCTAGGAAACACATTTCTGCATTTTATGTAATGCAACGTGCATTTAAGGTATGCATTTTACCAGATTCTATGCATTGCATTTACAACCATGCATTTAGCAGCAGTTTTTAACCAAAGCAACAGTGCATATGACATTTTATCGGTCCAGGCATTCTCTGGAAATCAAACCCACAACTGCGGTGTTGCAAGCACTTCCCTTTAAGAACTACAAGCGACAATGCATGCTCAAATTAGGTTGTTGAACTGCAATGACACGTTGTTCATTGGCCATTGTATGCGTAAGGAACTCATGTCAGGCGCAGACATTGTGTCACACAGACAGGCCGCAGAAAGGGGAACGAAGGCTGATTAGTATTTATTGACCGTCTGTCACTCTTAGATTGGACTAATGCTCCTCTGTTTTGATGGGTCTGAAGTCAGTATTCATCACACTCTTACTCATGGGGACATCATGAGGACAGCGCATTTCTGCTGCGCGTGTGTGATGGTAAACTAGGAGTAAATGCGTCAATGTAGCACAATGGCAGCCCGATAGAAAAGCTCGCCAAGGCTACAGGTTGCATTTTCCTCTGGACTCTCTTTGTGCGACGTGATTTCTGGTTGACAGGACGCATGGAAAAGAGGAAAATAGGGACGTTGAGAGAAGAAAGGATAGCAAAAGAAGGAAGAAAGTGAAAAGAAAGAGCTTTATGCTCCCAGCTTTTTGTCATGGACAGTGTCATAAGAACGAGGCCAGCTGCGCTGTACAGTATGTAAAAATTCCAACCTCACTGGATTTTTGTGCATTGTTTTTGTTGTTTTTTTGGTCAGAGCTGTTCTTTGAAAAGAAGTGGCAGATGTTCCCTTGTAAATGTCTTCGCAAAAACAGTGCCGCAAAATCTGCTTTTAAATCAACACAAAGCATTTGGTACGATTTCTATTGGCCTCTTCTATCTCCATCAACTTTTCTTCTTCTCTCTCATTTAATAAAGGCTAAAAGATAATAAATCAACACAAAAACGTTATATTTACTATGTCTGTTTATGGAGCCCTCAGTCCACACAATATATCAGAAATCTCCTCCGTGGATGTCAACCAGTCTGTGGAAACGCACAAAATACACACCATCTTCTGAGGCTGTCAAACCATCATCAACTATCATCCATCAACCCGATCCAGCCTGCTGTTTTACACCAGGTTGCTGGAGTACCGCAAGGACACATCCCTTATGTCACATGACACGAAGACTCTGAATCAAGGGGCACATTTGTCTATGAGCATCTCAACACTGTTCTGGAGTCAGTTTTATAAGACTCAACTTAAGGTACCCGTGGAGTGACAGAGGAGAAGAGAAAGCTAATATTGCCCTCATGTCCTCTCTTATCTCTCTCTATCTGTCCTGTTGTCTCTGTTTTCCTTAGAAGAATACAGGAGAATAAGTCTGCTTTTCAAAATGACCTCCTACTTCCCTGCCTGTGTCTTTTGTCCTGTTGATGGAGAGACAGAGCTGTCAATGGAGACATGAAAGCTCTGTTTCTAAACCCAGTGAGATGACAAGCTGTGTACTGACTACAAGAGTAGCATTCTAACCATCCAGGAACCTCACAAGTGACTGATTCAGCCGCTCCGCATATAATCCACACAATAATCTGCATCCTACATAAATATGAATTGGTTTTGTAGTCTTGACTCATTTCAATAAGTTCTGACATTAGCATGTTGTTAAGCTAACAATAATACAATGAGCATTAAAATGAATGGCTCACATTATTGTTTTTTAATGTCACTTTTATTGATACTTGTCAGTATTTTATGAAATAGAGGTTTATTTTATAATCAATATTTCTCTCACCTCACTTAATGTTTTTCATTTATTTTACAGTGAATAATGTATTGTCTCCTAAGGACACAGACAGAAAGTGAGAGAAGAAAAACCTTCAGGAGGGTCAGAAATAAAGTTTAAAGGAGAAATTAATTGCACAGGGACTTTGCACTGTGAGTCAGATATGAGATATGAGAATTTGTGATCTCTTTTCCTGTCACTCTCTCACACACACACATATGCTTTGATTCTTAGTACGTTACATGGTTATGACTCAGCAATATGACTTCATTCCCTTAAGATGTGTAGAGAAATCAAATGGAAGGAAAAACAAATCTCTTTAAGGTGTCAATTGTTTCAGCTTTGAAATCAAATTAAGATCAATTGGAGAGTTTTCTAAAGTTCCTGCTACTGAGATTTTCTCTTGAGGACAGAAATCTAATTCTCACATGAGTTTGTTTAGAGTTTGTTTTCAGAGGATATCTAAACAGCATCTCAAATTGAGCTCAGAACATTTCCCATCATAATCTTCACGTACATTTAATAGCTCCGTAAGTGATTCTGTTGCGTTTCACTTTCTGTTCACGCTGCGGAATTTAGGAGCCACATCTGAGACTAAACTGATATTTAACTGAGAGCTCAGCTGAATTATAACTATGAACTTCTACACACTTTGTTTGGAAATGATGTTTTTTAAGAGATGTGACGTCTGACCTAAAGCGAGTTCGTGGTTTTTGTCATCTGTCTTTTTCCTCTTTCTCTTTTTCTCACTCTTGCACTTAATCAAAGGTCACATTCTACGAAAAGAAACTATGAGAAATCTTTTTTTATTTCTCAGTAAATCCATTATTGGCTCAAACGAGCACTAATGTTTGTTTGTTTTGCTGTAACGTTTTGCCTAATGGTTCTTGCTAATGAACGGATCGAGCATTTCATTTGAAAAACTGGCATGCGTCGCTTTTTGCACTTTTCATTATGTTTTACCAAATCACGCATGTACTCTCACACCCACACGCGCACAATCACGTTGAGTTGTCCGCGAATTGTAATTAATTTGCTTGTTGTTGAAGGATATATTATACTGGAGTGAAGAGATGAGGAATGTCTGTTCTGATTGGATCTTAGAGGTGCTGAGGGTTCGAGAACTCCTCTCAGACTCTTGTTTACAACAAAAGCTCTGTTTTATAGACTCTCCAGTTATAATCAAAATAATGGTTGAGTGTCATATTTTCATTCGAAATATTAATGGCATTATCTGTTGTATCATAAAATGATGAACACAAATCACTCTGTGTGTGATTTGTTACTTGCTGTTGTGGCTGATGTTTACATCAAATGGATGGTCACTCATTATGAAGATTGCTCAGATATGACCCGTTATATCAGCTTGCTGTAAAGTACAGGATCCAGTTAGACAGAAAAGCAGTATGTATATCTGCTCTGTGGTCCTGCTGGAAGAAGCTTTAACTATACCATCTAGTTCCATATTTCTCCTTTACTGCCTATCAGCTCAGTATAGTTGGTATTTAGGGGCTCGTGTCTCTTGTGTAGCTATCAGCCAATCAGCTCTCTTGATGTCATTGATGTCATCCTGCGGCTCATTGATGTCACAGCTGTGCAATGACAATAAAGGCTTCCTATTCTATTCCATTTTATTCTATTCAAATTCTATTCTATTAGAACTGTACAGATATCTGTGGAATTCTGTTGATGCAGATTATATTTGGCCCTGGTCATAACATTATTTTTTATTTTCATTTTCGTGCATTTTTTAATGTTTTTTGCGCTTTGTGGATTGTTGTAAGACGCTGATGGACAGTAGTAGCTTGTTTGAGTTGGAAGCTCACACAATAATGAAGCAATCATGTCTTAAAATGTTCAAATGTTCAGTACTGAGGTTTTTGCACTTTTGTTCATAACCAGAGTGACACTTTGATAATTACAGTTGTGTCTCATGGTGTCCCACCTGTAACACTGACAAATGACTTACTCATGTCTCGCCCTTGCACACAGCAGCCTCATACATCTCTGCATTGACATTGAAGGACATTTTAGTCATGAAGCAGTTGTGAGGAACGTGCAAGAACACTTTAAGTATTCAGTGGAGACTGTATTGTTTCTCAAGAGTAGAAAAGAGAAGATGGAGGAAGGAGTGAGTTAAGGATTGCTCGTCACCCTGCCAAGATGTTCGGCCTCTGTATGCCTCTGGGTGTCAGGCTGCAGTTAGAGACTTTGTCCCTCACTCTCTTCCTACCTCCTTCCTTCCTTCTCTCTCTCTTTCTTTCTCTCTCTCCCTCTCCTATCTATCCCCCCCAACACCACCACCCTGGTCCACCATGCAGACCGTTGTTGCCATGGTAACTGGCGGAGCAAGAGCCACAGTGATGGAGGGAGAGTCAGAGGGATTCAGTCAGCCTCTGGAATGTGGTCTGACATCAAACATGCCAGACTCTGTCTCTCTCTCTCTCTCTCCCTCTCATTCTCTGTCCATCTTTTACAGTTTCTTTATGAGGTAACTGTGCAGATGGTAGAGCGGTGCTCAATGTGGCACCTGCTTGAAAAAGTTTCGTTCCCTGTCGCTCTCTCGTCGCTGTGAACGTTCTAAAAGTGTTCTCCAGCTCTCTCATAGTTCACACTCAAATCCTTTTGATGATTGTACAAGTGTGTGTGTGTGTGTGCGAGAGAGAAAGAGCTGAAGTCTCACACTTGATGTGTTTCATTATAGACAGGATATCAAACCCGCCTGCTGCTTCTCCCTCTTATATAACTTATATAAACTAGTACATATGTTCATATGTTTAGTCTCTACAGTATGTACAATCTCATAATTCTATTTAAAAGGGACAGGCATGAGTACTCACAAGAAAATTGCAAGATTTGTTTGTTTGTTTGCTGATTGGTTATAATGGCATTGTGGGCGGTACCTCAAGATCTGATTGGGTGATACTGCATCACTGTTCTACACATTTTGAAGAGGATTAGATTTTAATAAATAGCACAGTTGGAACTCTATTGCCCTCACACTCGACCAATCAGAACAGCCAAAGTGCTCATCGCTAGCACTTCTGAGTAGCTGTGTTATTGGTATTGCTGTGTCTATGTCATAAGCTTTGACAGATCTTTGAAAGTGCCTGGGGAAAGAGCTTATTAACAAGAGGCCTGATGAGTGAGTTTTCACCCATTAAACTGTGTTTTAGTCACAGCTATGAAAGGTAACACATCTCAGTGTGAGCGTTCTCACTGCTGCCCTCTTTACATGCAGACAGTTCATTACTGTGTGACTCCAACAGCCTGCCAGAGGAAACAAAAGATCACTACCCACAAAACAATGTAAATGGTGAACTTGAAACAGTTGGAGTCAGGCTTGTACTTCTTCTTGTACGTTTTGGGTGTCAAAATAAGCCCAGCCCAAGTCTATTATGACTCTGTAAGTCTGTTCGCTTGGGAATATTATTATATGTTTCCACAACCATCCTATTTGTGTCATCAAATGAACGTACCTCTTCTAAACTTTAAGAACATTTTTCATCAGGAACTGTAAATAAAACTGTCATGTCCGAACACTGACCTTCAGCAACAATAGGTGAGATTAACTATGGCTATGATGTTGATAAGTCACTACACGGCCACGTTCTTCATTTCCGCCGCGTTTATTGACTTTTTCTCCTTATTGTCGTGAGAGTTTATAGGGAGACCCTGCGTCTAATAACAGAGCATGTTTACTGTGTGGACAGTAATTAACCCCTGGAGTGAAAGAGATAATTTTGGTGTAATTACAATTCTGTGTAATCAATTTATTTCTGCCTTTTTTTTACTGTACTGAGGCAGCCAAACAAAAGCAAATGTGGTGCTTGCTGGCTTCTAATTACAAACATATCCAATTAATTACACACACTCTTATCCGAGCAGACATACAGAGGGATAGACGCCTGCACAGACACACAGAAGTCACGCAACATTGTGTTTATTATTCTGTTATGAGGGAGATCAACACAAATAAACGCACGTGTTGTCATTAGAAAAGCGTATGTCACAGACGTGTGCGTTTGATGTCGGTGATGATCAGAGCTCACAGATCTCAGCTGGATCCCACCGAAAAACATGTGAACACACAACCCACACGCTGTGATGAATCTCTCGTGTACTTTGGATGACAGCGCAATACCTGCTGCTTTTCTGCCCCGCTGAAGACACGCGTGTAAATGCATACATACTGTATACACACGCAGACGCATTCACAACATTTATGGTTAAGTGTTTTGTTTGTACAAGGTCTGTTTGCCTAAAGTTCACGTTGGCGTCTTAGCATGTATAGTTCACTGTTGTTTAACAGACTCTGAATTCCTAATTTGTATTGAAACAAAACTTGTGTTTTTGTAAGTGTGCTTATAATTTATGTCTTTAAAACACATCACTTGATATTTTGTTACTTAATGTCAGTACATTTGTGCATTCTTAAGCTTATTCTTGGCTTATTATTGGCTTATATGCACAAATACATAATTTTGAGCCATTCTATGTATGATATTGGAAATTGTTCTAGTTATGCAACCAAGGTAACACATTGCGTATTTGCACCTATCTGCTTAATTATTCCCCATTATGTACCTAATTCCCCCTTGAATTGTTAATAATTAACACATCTTTGAGTAAAATAAACATGATTTCCCTTGTGGATAACATCCTCTAGAGACCTCAGCACCCCATTGGCTGTATGTCCTGGGAGAGCCGCCCATCCATCTCGTACTGCAGCTGGCGGGGGCGTGGTCTGCTGAGGTCATGCATAAAGAGCTTTAGCTGTGTATGTGTGGCGCAGCAGTCGGGCAGACCCAGAACAGCATAAACTCACCCCAGCACAGAGCACGAGCACTCAGCCGTGCTGTTACACCACTAGCAGAAATTGTGCAACAAATATCACTGCGGCCCTGAGACTTCACTTGCAATGTCTCTCTCTCTCTCTCTCTCTCTCTCTCTCTGTCTCAAGTGTCTCTCTCAGTGAGAGAGTTTATATAAAGAGTCTTTATACTTTATAAAATATTGTACATTGGTTTATTTAGTTCTTTTATACATTTGTTTATTTGAAGGAGTTTATTGAGGCTGTGGTTTCGTCTTAGGGCCAGTGGGAAGTACAAATGCCCCCACAAACCCACTAAATCCATTATTGTCATCTTATCAGCTCTTTCCAAATCTGTTTAGTCTGTTTCTCAATCTGTCTGTCTTTCTCTTCTCTTTTTTTATTACCTCGCCCTTTTATTGCTTTATCCGGTCTGACTCAGTCCCTGGCATGCAGTCTGTCTGTCTGTCTGTCTGTCTTTCTCTGGCAAGACAGTTTGCAGTTATCTCATGAATTAATTAGACTTTAAACCAGTGGTTTGTGCTTTTCTCTTGATTTTTCATTCATCTGCTCGTTATCTGTAGCCGAACAATTGTATTTGGATTTTATTAAAGTGTGTAAATCACAGCTTTGCTCTCCCACCGCCCGAGTCTTTTGTTACTCAAACACTGACTGACGCATTTCTTATCTGGGCCACTGCATGCACTAATTAAATTCATCATGATGCTATCCGGCTGGAAGGTGTTTGGGCTGTGTGCATCTGCTCGCTGGTTCTTCTGGTTCTGCTTCCTGTGCACTGTGGTTCAGAGCCGACTCAGTCATGCAGGAGAATCGACATGTGATCTGTGCTAAGACATGGAAGATTCAGAGCAGATATATTTGTATGTCGGTAGCCCTGTTTAGACAGTAATTGTGGTACGTGAAGGCGTTATGCTGTTTTAACATTCACAGGGGAATTTTTTCCAGCTAGAATGCTGTAGAAAAGGTTTTTACTTCCACCTGGGAAAAAATTCCCAGTCGAATGACTTCCTGTGTCGTGCAGTTATATAATTATCGTTTTTGCAGGCAAATTGATGTTCACATACATAAAACTCTTGCTCCCCTGTGAATAAATCGCTGTTCTAATGCATACATTTATCATAGAGCTATAACGCAAATGATTTTTACAGACTTCACCCTGAGACACAATTAAGCCCCGGAACATTGATGGCCATTCCGAATCTGTAGTTGTTGTTTTCAAGTTCAATAGCCATTGACCCATAATGGTTTAAAGTCGCGCCTCTACCCCAGGGGCTCTTGGGTAAGTGGCGTGGAGAACGGGTCGCCCTCGCTCTCTCTCCGCCTCAGGGTTTGTTTTGCCATCTCTATAAAACTCCCAGCCGCTCTCCATCACCAGCAGCTGAGTGTGAGCACTGACTCTTGCTTTACGAAGGACCCCGTGCATTCATACTGCTCACACACACAAAGAAAAGGCCACAGCCAAAAAAGTCTCATTTCAGTCCCGTTCCGCAGCGTGTCGGCTGAGGTCAGTCAAGGTTATTTGCGCTTTTGGAAAGAGATTATCCATGCATTCTTTGGTCAGCAATCAAAGACTCGGAGGCGAGATGGAATCTCGGAATTCTAATTCTTTATTATTTGAGGAACACTAAACAAGCTGTGCAAACGCCCCTGATGAGCGGTACCTCAAATCGTCCAATAGAAAAGCCCTTTCCGGACGTTATTTGAGGATGGGATTTGTCTGTTGTGTTCTGGATTTCCATTAGGGAAGATTTCTTTGGGAAATGTCCCATGGTTTCAAAATCACAGTGCTAAAACCATGAGATGGACTCTGTGTGTCAAAATGTCTTTCCACCCTCATCTAGTATTTCTTGGTTAACTTTAGAAATGTGTGTATGTGTCAATATCAGTTACATTTCTAGTAAAGTGAACAGTCACCTTTGGTTTCACAGTGTGACTCACAGATTACATCACACAGTTCAAACTGTCAGCGAATGGATTATTCATATTCAAATAAAAAATACTGTTCACAAAGCAGGAGTATGTTCATATGTGTATGCGTACAGCATGTGTCTGTTAAAGGTTATATTATAATATATAATAGTACAGTGTAGTATTATTTGAAAGGTGATGTCGTCTCTGTTTCATTCTCTCGTAATTAATATGCATTATATAAAATGGCTTCATTACATTTTTATGATGCCATAAGCACCCTCCTATTGTAATAATTGTCAATGAAATTTACATTCACAGCTCCTTCTCTCTCTCTCTCTCTCTCTCTCTGAATTGATCACATATCTCATTCATAGTGATTTGAGAAGGTGTTTTCTTTCAGCTGTCATAAGTCATCTTTTACTTCTGGACCGGGCGTCCCTTAGGCCCCGCCCCTCGCGTCCTCTGACTCACAGCCTATCAGCTGGTAATCCAGGGGCAGCTCTGCATAATAAGTTATCCCGTCGTTCCTCTCCTGCAGTTACACAGTCGACTGGCGCGGGATAAAGCGGCTCATTAAAATGCTAAAGAGTTTCAGGGGTTTAGACCACACCCTCTGCTTCTCATGAGAATGGAGTGTGCTGGAGAAGGTTGGGCCTTATAGACTGGTCTGGAATCAGTTTTGGATTATCCTGTGTTGGTTAATATAACCAGCAGAGAAATGGGGAGGCTGGTCTCAGTTCAGAGTATACCAGTGAGCCACCAATGGGCATAGATCTAATATGAGGCACTGACGGTTAAGGTATACGGATATAGCTAATGATGAGATCATTTGCCAAGCACATTATTTATTGTATTTATATCTTAATAAAACAGGAAGTTTGGGCGGGGCTTATCAAATAACACACCCCTTATTAAACACACTAATGCTGAATTGTGTAGCAAAAAGCCTTGAGATTATTTTCAAAGTGGCTGCAGTTTAGACATAAATAAACGACATGGCTCGAGTCCGGTCCAGGTGTTTAGAGCACAGGTGACCTGCTTGTAGAGCAGTTGGGGAGGGAGTGAGGTTGTGCTGACACAGCCAAGAGGAGACATAAGAGAGAGCAAACCATCTGTCTGCCTATAACAGTCATATAGTCACTCAGAGCGCCACACTAACCACCAGTATGTTTCAGTGCTCTCTAAACTCCATGTCTACCATATCAGCATTAACGTGTGTTAGAACCGAAGCTCACAGACACGTTTCAAGCATTGGAACATTTTTTTACTTTTAAAGCTGCAATTTATATTTATGCAATTAATATTTTGAGTTAAAAATAAATAAAAAAATGGTTACTGAGCAAGTGTACGACAGATGAGTGTTCAATACACTCTCCTTACCGCAATTCACAACAGTGAGCTTATATTAAGGATTTAGAATTTGAGCTGTCTGCTCGGATTTCTTGAGTCTGTCAGTTTGACTTCATTTGACAAGTATGTTAAGTTACGAATTGAAACAGTAAACAAAAGGGTGGTGAGGTGTTGGTGTACTTCATAGAGTAATGTTAATTTTTTCTATGTTAATTTTTATTGGTTTCCTGATGGTAATGATGTTAAATATTAATTGGTTCAGTGCTGTGTACGCCCCTCTGCATTAGGCCAAGAGTAATATTTACTCTGCATATTTTGTACGTCACAGTAAACATTTCCCGGAAACGTTTCATATTTTTCTCTGAATGGACTGATGCAAAATTTTCATTAATTCCCATTTTACATAAATTATGATTCGGAACAAACAGTGAAAGTCTAAATATTTCCAATTAGTGTTTTGAATTTCACGAGATAATTAAACACAGTAAGCCATGTTTTCTCCCCTTAGTTTAGCTGCTGTTAATGGTGATGCCACATATGTTAATGTGTTCATTATAAAATTACCATTTCAGCTGTACTTCAGGTTTGAAGGAAAGACAATAATTTAATGGAGTTTCTACAAATAGCTAATCCTTCATTTAATGGCCCTGTGCATTAATTAGGATATTTTTCTTTGTCTTTTATTTAAAAGTATGTTCTCTGTCTATCTTTATCACTATGTTATTATAGCAGAGAGGAAACTGTAAATAAACATTTTTTAATTTTAATACTGGTTTACTACCTGACTGAAGACGCGTCCACAATCTCTCCACAAGCCCTGCCCTCTGGTCAGATGACAAATGTCAGTATTTTTCACACCAGCTTTGCATTGTGGGTAACAGTTCAACATGAAGTAAACCATTATGGCACAATTTTGGTTTAACATACAGTAGTGGCGATGTAAAGCCTGTCCTAATAATGTCAGTTATGTGGTCCATTTATGTGTGTGTTCATGCTAGACAGGCATATTGGCATACAGGCATCTCTACAAGAGAGAGTTAATTAGAGAGATCATCAGTTAGACTCAGCAGGACTGTGATATCTTCTGCTCGTTTGAGTTGTCAGCTATCAGCTATTATGATGGACTAAAAAATGTACTTGTTTTATTTTAAAAAAAACAACGGTGAAAATAGTGATCAGCCCCAGCCCTACGCTCTCACCGCAGCCTCTGTCTGTAGGTGAGGGGCGTTGCGGCCTGCTGAAGGCCTGCAGGGAGCCATGCCCAAACAGCTCTGTGTGGGAACTCCACTCCAGCTTTAGGCCATACCAGTTGGATCTGGTGCTGAGAGACTCAGGGCTATAAAGCACACACACTCACATATACACATGAACACGCACACACATGTCTGCATACACAAATATATAAAAGCAAAGCAATTGTGAGATGAGCCTTATGATTATTGATGTTAGCTCCAGGCATTGCAAGGTAGATGGGTTAATACTGCCATTTATTAAAACACACTATGCCCTCAGACACACACACACACACACAGTTCTCCGGTTGTCCAACTGCCAGCACTAATAGTTACAGCTCCAGGGCTGCTCTAATTAAATATGTGCTGTTGTTTGTAAGCTGTCAGCATCTGCTAAAAGATGCAGTGTGAATCAGTCCGCATTCACATGTTTGATTAAATCTGATTGGTTAAGCACATAAGCACATACAGTCTGTGTCATATTACCGGGGTGTCTGGCAGGTAAAACTCTTGTTTTGGTTTGACAAATTAGATCTATGTGTATGTGTGCGCGCGAGAAAGTGTGACTGCAGCAGTAGACTTCTAAAAAAAATTGTGTTTTCTTTTGTTGATGTGTTAGGATAAATTTGCTGAAAATAATGTTTCAATAAAAGTATTTTCCGTAATAGCTTTTAAAAAAGCAATAAGCAATGGCTGTAATTGTGGCTAATGTTTTTTTAGCTTTCATACAGTGATGTAAATTACCTTGAATATGAGGTGTGAAGGGTGCCAGTACGTCTGGCATGAAGCACATTTCCTAACAGTGTTTGAAATATGTTTAGACACTGAGACGCTGAAGGAAGGACTATTAGCTTTTATTATTCTCAACATTTTTTACATTCGTTTCTTTCATTTTTATTTTTACTGTTTATAAACAGTCACAGGGACATAAAGCTCCCAGGAATTCCGGCAGACGGGAATGTCGCAGGGAAACCAGAGAGCAGCACATACACACACACTGACGCACACACTCTTAAAATCTGTGATGACATGAGTAAAGCAGAAAGACATGCAAACTTCTCTAAATTGTTGTCACTTTGTTCTGAATTCGGCACTCAGACAAGCTGTAACTAATATTGTGAAACGTGGAAAAGATTATAGGGGCCCACATGTGCAGAGGGGCCTATCTGTATTATTATTATACATTTAGTTGGGATTCGAAATTATACAAATTTGAACAGTTAATCAGAGCACACGATGCGTCCATCAGGTCATTTCCCAGAATTCATAGCTACCTCCTTGGTGTTAGAAATGGAAATAGCCAGGAATAATCTGGAGAGGTGGAAAGGAAAAAAAGAAGAAAAAAGGACAGGAAATGGACTCCCTGCCGTTCTCATGCCGTTTTCTAATTGAAACTTAGAGCTGTGTGTATGAAAGGATTGTTCATGTCTGCTGACAGGCGAAATCTCTGATCCTCTTTAGACTTTCTTTTCAGCCGAGAAACAACCCATCCCTGTTTCTCCTGAAATAAAACTTTACGCTTATAAGAGCTGTCTTTCAGATTATACCCACACACACGCACATTTCTCTCGCTTTCTCTTCATATTTATCGCTGTGCACTTTGCCTTGTCACTCAGACTTACTGTATACAAAGACAACGGCTGCCAGGTCTTGCTTTTTGCTCTTTGATATGTCGCATGCAGGAAATGACGAGCAAACACACACTCACGCTCACAGATAAACTCACTCATCTACTGTCACAGTTTACACTTGGAAAACAAGTATGCTTTCAGCTGACTGCAGGATAATATTACACCAGAGCCCCTGTAGTGCTACAGTCAGAAACATGAATAGCTATTAGACTACTCATAGTTAGGGTAGATGCCATATTTAATTGTGAGAATCAGGAGAACAGTCCTACAGACCCTAAGTTGATTGACAAATTCTTACTTGTGTGGCTGTAATTCTGATTGGCTGGGACTGTGGCCTATTGGGGCTTCCATTAAGCCACAGCTGTGAACCTTGAGGTTGCAGGTGGTATTAGGAGGAGGGACATTCTGATTATTGAGAGCATTTGATTGGACAAAAATCTGTGCAGTGCATGATGAGTCATCATTAACATTTTATACATTTTCCCAGAGGAGAAAGACTTTACATTTTAAGCGCAGGTATTTGGTTAAGTCTTATTGTAGACAAACAGTGGCATATACATGGCCTCAAAGCTAACAGTCTTAAAGCAAGAAATCTCTCAAATTTTTACATGAGTGAGAGAGATTGAGGGAGAACTCATGGAGAGAGCAGATAGCTAGTGACGGAGCACTGCTGTGAAATGCCAACACTTCAACTGAGATTTCATGTTTCAGAGCTAACAAGGCGTAATACAACCTTCACACCTACAGAAAGAGAGAAAGAGGGATGGCCTGTTTATTACCTTTTTTATCATTAAAAGAGTATTGCTTGTATTATTATATATATATAATACATACACACACACACACACACACACACACACAGACACACACACACACACACATATATATATATATATATATATATATATATATTTGTTATTACTAAGCAAATAGGTAGATGCTAATCTGTTGCTTGGGGCAACAACATTTTTCATTCCTTCCGTAACATTTATGAGAGGTGCTTTACTCACAGTCTCCCAAACAAAAGAGAGATCTGCTGTCGCTTATAACTAAACACAAGATAACGTGTTGAATTGAGAAGATGATTTAGTGGATAACACATAAATGAATCTTCCTCTGGAGATGTTTCTATGCACACCGCATGCTGAGAGCAGATCATTGCCCCTTGATTTAATGTGCAGAGAGGCTTATTACCTGTCTTGTCTCTTTAGGCATTTCTGTTCTTCACTTTTCATAAAGGCTTTTTTTTAATATCATACCTATATGCAGAATACGTACAATATAACATGTACACAATAAAGGCATTTTCTACTTGGAATTGTCTACAAGTGGAGTACAAAATAGGGCCTGAAACCTACCACAGTGAGAGGAGGGGCTTATTCTCAGGTTGTCAGACTACTGTTAATCATGTATATTAACTGTATATATTGACAAAATGTTTTGCATCTAATGCTTTACAATAAACAAATAACAGGACATCAATGTGCACGATATTCAGGGAGAAATGCCATATCAGTGTCACAGAAAAATGACCGGTTACATAGTGACCATCAGTCTCTCTCTCTCTCTTTTTCTCTCTCTGTGTGTGTTTGAGGATAATAGAGAAATAAGAGAGAAAGTGGTAGAGAGAGAGAGACAGACTCCAGGGCTTTAGGGACGGCTCAGTGGTAACTGGATCGGTGATCAGGTTCTGGTCTGATGGCTGTTTCTCGTCTGGTCTCGAGTCTTCATGCATTATTCACAGCTGTAGGGACTGTTCTCACTCATCCCTCCTCCATTCTCTCACTCAAGTGCTGTCACATCACCGACTCCCATTTTTCTTCCAAATCTGGTTGTCCCGCATTAGCAGATGCTCTTCATCCAGCGCATCAAAATACACAGCGTTCTAAGAGACATGTTGGAGGAACATGAAGTTCAGTGGTTTGATCAAAGCACAGCCCATAGAAAAAGAAAAGTCATAAAATCTCTTATATATCTCTATTTGTTCTCCTGGAAAGCTGTGAGAATGGATGGAGAGCAGATGGAGACCTCAGATATCTCCTGAGATAAAGATCCCAGTAATCTCAATTGTCTGATTTAGAGTTCCATAGAAGATCTTAACAATAGATCAAACTGCAATTATGTTCGACAAGGTGCATGTCAGAGATTTTAATATGAATATTTCTCAAATACCTTTAATCCTAAAATAATTAAAGCTATAGGAGCTATGCTATCTACTATTCCAAAGAGATACAGGAAATATAGAGGTATAATAATTCTATACATTCATACTCTTGCTGAAGGTCAACAGTTTTAATGCCTATTTTATTTTAATTAATAAATGTCAGATGAAACAGATAATTAATTATTACTTTAATGAAACATAACTGAGAACTTAAAGTCCTGAGCTCTGATAAAGCAACATCTGAGCACAAAACAAGTCCTCTGTGATGTCATTTCCTGTCCAGCCCCTGGGCGACCCCTGCATGAACCTGCAAACTTTTTGTTACGAGTCCTTGTTACTCCTCAACTATTAGTCAAGTACCATCTTGTTTGAGGTATCATCATTTTTGTATTGTGGCAGACAAAAGCTGTGCTATTACTGGTACCTGCATCATATTTTGACATGAATACACACACACACACACTATACCTGTCGTGTCTCTTCTGTCCCATTGGCATGTTAGCTGCTGTGAATAGGGTGGCATAATGTCTCTTTCGGCCTGCCATTGTGAAACTAATTGAGGGGTGTTTGTGTGAGAGGGGAATTAGACCTGTTGTTTTAGCTGTCTGCATGTCTGTCATTTGCTAAAGTGCCGATGGGAAAGAGTCAGGTGTGCATGTGGCACGGCTGATAGACTGACACACTCAGCAGGAGTCTATCAGCATCACTATTTCAGTTAATCAGCCCACTGAACGCAGGTATCAGCGGTGCGGTCTGCGCGCCACTGCGTCCTTCAGCGCTTTTCAAAACGTGTCAGAGTGCACCGTGAGTCCATCGGTTCTTCACGAGCTCTTTTAAAGATTCAAACAAAACACAAAAAAAGTAACAAGTATAACTAAGTTACTTAGCAAATAGATCAATTGTATACGCGGCTTTGGTTTGTTTGCTGTTTGGGAAGGAAAGACATTTCAAATAAACGGAAATGAGCACGTTTATGCTTTTTATAATAATATAGATTTAAAAAAAATAAAATACATAACAGATATTGTTGTGAATATGAATCGGACCAAGTGGTTTGGAGTTCTGTTTAACTGAGGCTGTAAGTGTCAATCTGGACGAGCAGAAACCACCAGCGTCTCAAACAATGCGTCTTTTACCACCAAAGAACTGCCTTGATGTAACTCTATCAGCATGCAGTCTACCACAGCCCCAGCCAGACACCACAGACAGACAGACAGAGAGTCAGTGTTACAGGATATCAGGGATTGTCACTCTATACTTGTATTCAGAATATTGTGAGATGTCGCTTTGCCAGTCTCCTGGCAAGTTATTCCGTTTCTCTTGGTCTTCCCTTTCTTTTATCCTCTTTTTTTCTTCCTCTTCATCATCTACTTCCTTCTTCCTCCTCTCCTCCTTTTTTGTTTTCCCATTATCTCCTTCCTCTACCTCTTGCTCCTTTTCTCTGTGTTTTTCTCTCACTTCAAAGCCAACAATATTCCCATCCACCATATGTCTCACAGCCGGTACCAGAAATTCACACAGGTGCTTTACCGCACACATCTCTCTCCCTCTCTCTCTCTCTTTCCCAACTCAACTTTTTTTTTTGACCTTTTCCTGTGCAATTGATGGAGTCTTACATTTACAAAAGTGTGTGTGTGTGGCGTTGGGCGTATGCGTGGGTGGGTGTGTGCGACTAAGATAAAAAGAGGGAGTGCAGAAATAATTGTTTTTCCCGGCTGGAAAAAAGAGGGCTGATAGAAAATAGGTTTGTCTCCCTTCTGCAGGTATTTGTCTCAGATAAATTACTTCATTTGAGAATTCCAGCGACGCCCCGTCTGTTTTTCCACCCGGCAGTGACTATAATGAGGAAATGGAGAGAAAGAGAGAGCCACGTTAAATAATGAATGGCCATATTGATGGATGAAAATAATACACACTGAAAGCGATAACTGTGAAGAGTTTTAAAGGTGATTTGAGGCTGAAAAACTGAATTTTCCTTGTTGTAGATTGTACGCACGTTTTTCACATAGCCAAACAGATGCTGAACTGTTTTGAGAGGGTCTTAATGTCCAAATAAAGCAGCATTTGTAACCCATGTTACTTCTGAATTGTGAAGTATTTATTAATGAGAAAAGGATATTCAAGGAGAAAGATAGGGCGGGGCTTGATTTTACCCATCAGGAATTGATTGGGTATTGAAAAGTGGGCGTTCCAACCACAATGAAGTGGCCACTCCTCCTCCAGAAACACCACTAGCAGCTGATGGTGGGCGCGTGTGTGTATGTGTGTGTGAAATTGATTGTTAAACACACTTAATTACACTTATTCGAAATGTAAAAGGTTTCTGTGAGGATGATGTTTAGGGGTAGGGATAGAATATACAGTTTGTACAGTATAAAAGATATTGTATCTATACAGTCCCCGAAAATCATAGAAACCTAATGTGTGTGTTTACAGGCTATACTTGATCATCAGAATTTAAAAGTAAATGGTTTAAATGGTCATGAATTGTTTTGCTTCAAATCTAATAATGTTGGTTTCTGTGATGACTAGGGTAACGTTTAAGGGTAGTGTGTAGTAAATATCAGCGTACGATGGAAACTATTGCATCTGTTAGAGGCTCCATTGACAGCTTCTAAGGTCTGTGTGTGTGTGTTGTTGTAGATGTGTTGTCAGAGGTGTGTGTGTGTGTGTGTGCTGTTTTTCTGTCTGATGGATGTGGAGGACTCTAATTCTCTGTGCAAGGGGTCTGAGAGCATCTTCTGGTCAAGCATCAGCCCTCATTGCTCATGTCTGAAGAGCCACAGCCAGATGAATTCCTCTCAAAATAAGGGCACAGGAAAAAAGAAGCAGAGAGACACAGCTCATCCACAGGCCATGTGCCTCCTCTCAGACCGAATACACTGAGAGAATGAAGCTCTATCTCACAGCACTGAAATGACAGACACAGACCTAAAGAGAACATATAGAAGAAAATGGAGAAGCAATAGTACGTGGCCCAGAGGTCAAATCTAACCTCAGATTAAACCAGAGAGAGAGAGAGGAAGAGAGGGGGAGAGGAATGGAGGATGGAGATAGAGAGAAAACAAAATACGGTGGCAAGGGAAATTGGTGCGAGGTGAGGCAGGTTTAAGGGGCTGATGGGAGTGAAATCATGAGTGATGTGAGACAGGAGAGAGATGGAAATAGAACCGATAGAGAGAGTGAGAACATTGGGGCTACAGAAGGACGCTGGAGAGCAGGAAACACGGGTGATGAAAATAGAGAGGAAGAGACAGAGGAAAGGTCAGACTCGCAGACACCCCGGAGAGAGCGCAAGCGGGGAGTCCTGTCTTTCACACAGGAGAAGATAGGAGGTGCTCTGCCTAGGCCCGCCCCCATCGCTCGCCTCAACACAAGAGGCCAAACAACCTCTGTGTCAACAGGGGGAGGAGCTTGTTTCGTAGGTTTTACATTTATTTTGTGGTTACTACATTAAAAAAATCTCTTTTTTTATCTAAAAAACAAACTTAGTCAAGCAAGTCCAAACTTTTAATACTGGGGACATTCAACCTCACAGGTTGAATATAGACATCACTCCATTTTTAGCCTCTCGCTTGTGTATGCATGGTTGTGTCTTCTCCAACAGTCCTGTGGCAAGACTGCAGAGAGGAGAAATATGATGGACGTGCTTGCAACATTTCTCTGCCAGACTCCCACGGGTAATCTCTCCCCCTCTGTCTCTCTTTCTCTCTGCGAGGGTTTTTTTGCACCGTGATCCTGCTGTAGCTTTCCTCTCTGCAGGACTGCAGGGTAAGAGAGGTGACAGAGAAACTTTTGGCCTGCTAATATGGCTTCAGTTTTTCCCCGCAGTCATCGCAGCCCCTGCATATAAAGTCGCTCAGGCAGACTGGGCGCGTTTTACGCTTTACGTTTACAGCGTTTGCTAAAGACAAAGAAAGAATGCCAAGATTCACGCAAACCAACGCCGAGTTCGATGCAATTACACAAAGGTTAACTGCATTACGAGCAGGGAAACAATGGCTTAAATTGTGTTTTTAAATTGTATATTCATGTCCTACAGTGTGTTACGAAGCATTAAATGAGAAAACGAGCGTAGAAGTTTTTAAGCCAATTTAAGTTCAGAGTACACCAGGTTCGAATGGCTGCATTTAAAAGCTTTAAACTTAGATTTTCAGAGGTCTGTTGTTGAACAGGAAAGTTAATTTGGCCAGTGTGACATTCCGCAATCAACGTGTATCAGAGCAAGTTTGTGCTGCTCGGTTTGAGCGCTGGTAATTAACATCCTGCCGCGGTACCGATCGGCTGATTGGGAAGAAGAAACCGGAGGGACGGGCGGATCAGGAAATCTGATTAGGTCTCTCCTCCGCAGGGTTCTGCTCACAAGCTCCCAGAGAAACCGGGAACTGGCTTTGCACACATCTGCACGTGTGCATGTTTTACGTTTGAGAGCTTTTTCAACAACCTCAGTCTCATAACTCGGCAATCAAAACACAGCCATTCTTGTGAACAGGACCACTCACTGGGCGCTGAAGTTTGGAGAGGAACAGGCTTGTGTCTTGTTCGCTTGTTAGTGACAGAAATGTCGCATTAGCAGTTGCCTGGTGGCAGCAGTACCTGATTATTGAGCCATCTGATGACATGATTGCTTTTCTTGCCAAGACGATCTTGAACGTACTCTTTGAGGTGCTACAAGTTCTGATTAGCTGTGAGTTACTCGAATAGGTGGAAAGCCGGACTGTTCCTGTAGCTTAACTGTTGCTCACTAAACTGTGAGCGTTGTGCTGGCAACACCAAGGTCATGGGTTCGATTCCTTGGAAATGCAAAAATATACAGAATAAAAAGTGTCTGTCAAATTTGTACATGTAAATGAAAATTACCAGCTGGTTTGGTTTGTTTAAATCTGGCACCAAAACACCAAAATAAAGCATGTAAAATCTCAACAGTTTAATTCATTTGGCCCTGAATATGTTACACAGTCCAGCCCATAAAACCCATAAAATCTTTCCATAAATTCCTCATTGAAATTGTTAAAATCAATGTTTACTGTGAAGGCCAGTGACGGCTTCAGGACAGGTTCGTCTTTAATTCCCCAGCTTAGCATCAACCAAAGGAAAGGATTCCTTCACAAAACCAGTCGCCTTTGGCTAAACATCGACGTTCCTGTTGAAAAATAGGAATTCACAGATTCTTTCAGCATTGATTGACATCAAGAGACTTCTCAGTCCACCCACTCTCTCTCTCTCTCTCTCTCTCTCGGTTTACTACGGCACACGCTCAGCCAATGGAGCCGAAGAAAACAAAGCAAACCTCCGTTTCACTTTCCTTGACTGTTGCAGGTTGGAACACGTCAAAAGCTTCCGACGCGTTAAAAGAGCTGGCACACGGGTTCCCTCTGAAACTCCCCTTGGGGATTTTGTTTAAAACAACAGAAAACAGTCACTCAAAGTCTTGACACCCAAGTCACTACCAGCAGTAAGGCTGATCTGCTTACAGTTGTTGACACGTGCTGCTCTATTTTTGCTCTAGTCTGGGTTTAAATGTCACAGATCAATACCTGCGCATCAGAGTAGCTCTCGCTTCAGAAGAAGACCTCAGGGGAGCATCCGTACTGCCTTAAAAACAGTGGCCTTCACCCAAACACTGCGAGCGCCCGGCGTCCCGCGAGATTCTCGAGACAGGAAGTGTTTGTACTGTCAGATCCAAAACTTTGCAGCCAGTGCTACCTCGTTTTAAAGCCGTTCTGCTGTTCAAGTTATTTGTAGTTTCCCTTTAGACAAAGTTCCTCAGTAACATGGCGTCTCAGCGGCCTAACGGGCAAGCAGCAGAATCCCATGAGCCGTAACCAACAGACTTCTGGCCTGTATGAATGCTGCATGCATTGCCCTCACTCTCATTTTAAAGGTGACAGAAGGACACCTCCCATGCGACCGCAGCCTGTGAAAGAACAGCACACGGCAAGATCGCAAGACTGCTTTCGTCTGGGTTAAATTTAGGGTTTCTAAAGTGTTCTTAGTCTATCTCACTCTTACTCTCTATAAGACGGTTTAGTTAACAGCAGGCTTTAGCGAGGTCTGCCGTGCGCCTGCCGGTGGAAGAGTAAAGCGTTCTCTCGAGATCTGCTGTTACGTGCTTATGCAGATTATTCTGAAATCAATAGCCGCTGCTGGATAGTGAATAAAAATCAGAGCTTGAAAGGGTCGGCATCAGCAAGCAGAACACCACAGGAGTGCAAAAGAAAGGGTTCGAGTGGAGATTTTTCTGGGAATTGCTTGCACACTTCACAGTCAAATGTACTGGGGGAACACTTTGAACGTGTTGAGTTAATCTCAGCATAAAATTGTGTACTTTTGAAAACTTTAAAATGTTTGTGTTTAAGTAGTTGCTTCTCATAGAAACAATGTTTTTGTAAAACCGTGGCTAATAAATGCCATTAATCATAATCTCTAGTGATACCACTGGCCTGAGAACAGTGCTTAAGTGGAAGCACTGGAAGTTGTTTTGAGCTAAAGGAAATTGCAGTTTCCATGGATTCTGGGCAGAGTCTAGCCCACGTTATGAAACTGCAGATCTCCTGTGGTTATCACACCAGAATGGCTTCCCTTATCTCTTCTCCTTATGTTTCTCCAGCCACTGTTAGCCAGCTGTGCTTTCTGCAGCTTCGTACCAATTACAACATTACTGAAAACCATGTACTTTCAGAACATCTCTGATTTTAACTTATTCGAGTTTTTTTCGAACTTTTAAATATTTAAAGGTATAAAAACTTGAAAAAAATGAGATAAATGCAGTCTACTACATATTAAGTGTTACAACTTAGCAAAGCTGTGGTATTAACTTTGTCATCCTTTATCATTTTTGTACTGAATAAGAACTTCTAAGCCCTATGTAGTATGCACACAGTAACCTTGGTGAAAATTATGAAATAAGACCTGCTAATATCAGTGTTTTTAGAATTTATATAATCTTGACTAGCCTCAATCATTGTCATTTACTCTGTAACTTGACGTTTCTCACCCATACGTCTGGTTGCTGTTGTTACAAGTTATGGCCACTAGGGGCCACTGTGCCTGAGCAGTGTTTTATACAAATAAGAGTGTTAATGTGCTTTAACTGTATCTACTGATCATAACATCAGAAAATCATAATTTCAAAAGTAATACAGTGCCGCATTTAAAACTACACTTGTTTTTTAGTCAAATTGAAAAAGATTTCATACGTACACACACAGCATGTGTGACATCATAGATGAGGTAACAGCAGCTAAAATCCAAGTCATCATGTGATACACAGATTAGCTGTGTAATCCAGTCAGAATGTTAAGAATATAATCCACTTCATAGATATTGTAATGAAATGATGTCTGTTGTGTTGTGTTGTTTTGCTCAGGAATACATAAAATCCTTTTAGAATCATAAAACATTATACTGGACTAAAAGCAGAGAACACAATCCATATTTTGCATAATCCTCTGTTAGGACAGAAATAAAATATAATAATTAGAATCTGAAAGTTAACATGTTTAAGTTTGTTTAAACAAAAAGGTTTTGCTACGTAATCTGATATAATGGCTTTCATTTACTCTGTTGTCTCATAACATCTTTTATCTTGTGTGTATTTTTGTATTTATTTAGCGAACAGCTATACAGAAAACAGTGTTGTGTTGTTTTTCAGTGTATCTTCAGTCAGATACTCTCATTTCCGCCTCTATCCATTTGCATCTAAATGTTAACGCTAACAGACATGCTAATCGTTTTCCCCTGTGGCTAATTTGTTTAGATTCAGTCATGATAATGTCCATCCACTTCGCCAAGTCTTTCAAGTGGTTGTGGATCTGTCGCCCCACTCTGTGCATCTCTCTTGGGGCTCGGCCGGGGCTGAACACCCCCTGCAGTTCATTCCTCCACTGTCCACAAGCTGCCATTCAAATCACTGTGGTCCTGCCTGGTCGAAACCCAATCCCAGCCAAATTAACCAGCCCGATCAGAGTGATTAGATAACCCTCCTGCTGAATAAGGCCTTGGCTCGTGTGTAGGGTTTTCTCTTTCCTTCTCATCTTCTTTCTTTTGTCTTCTTTTGTTCTACCCTTTTTTCTCTTGTCTGTTTTTGACCCTGAGCACACAAAAGGGCTCTAGAAAAAGTGAGAGCAACACAAGGGAATACTTTAAAGGTAACCGGTTTCATTTCTGTGCCACCCAAAAACAATACAAAAAAAACAGATTGTTGGCTAATACTAGATGTTTTCAAACAGGTTTTCTCCTCTCTGTCATTGGTTGGACATATGGATAGCCCCGCCTCCATGCTTACAATGTATCTCGGACTGGATTCTGGAACAAATAGTGCAAACGTTATGCTTTAGCCACAGTTTTAACACTTTTTAGGATGATTAACCCACAGCGTGAATGGCTGACTGGGGTGCGAGAAAGTGTAGAGAGAGGAACAAACTGTGCGCTTGTGGTGTATAAGATGATCTTAGAGCTGACAGGACTTGTGGTCTGATGGGACTTCAGGTCATAAACCTGAAGATAAAGCTCTTTATTTTAATGTGATCTGATTACTCTTAAACTATTTAGCGTTAAGAAGGAAATTATATTGCTGATTCATATACGCTGACTCATAGTGGGTTATCAGGTGCATTGTAACATTTAATGGCAAGTATAAACACTTAAGATCTCCCGGGTCTTCTTAGTGCATGGATATTTTGGGTGCGTGTGCGGTGAGAAGATGCTGTTCAAGGGGAAGGCTGGGTTATATCCAGACAAATCTTCACTGCGGTACAACTGCGTTAAAAATGTTACAGCTCTCTGCTGAACCAGTAGTTTACAGCACGTAATGTTCCCCTACAGCTGTCTAACAACTGAACACCCCTTTCTTTGCCACTGCTACACTGTTCTCTCACGCACAGTAACATAAAAATGGTCGAGTAACCCAGTTTCCTCCTCTCCTTCTAGATTCGGGTTGACGGGCCGTCCCACGGCGCTTTACAGTACGAAACCATTCAGGTGGCCGACAATGGACCAGTCCTGCGAGACATGGCCTTTTCTGCCGATCAGCACTTCCTGTACGTGATGTCAGAGTCACAGGTGAGTCACTTCCTCCGCCGCATTATGATTTCCTTTTACAGAAAGATGAGATTTGATTGGCTGAGAATAAACAGTAAGGTTTCACTTACTGTAATTACAGCGGGAAAGGTGCGGTAGGCAGCCGTGTTTTTTGTGTTATAAAAAGTGACAGGTGAAGGATTGGTGGATTAGACATTCACACGCTTGCCGAGTCCAAAATACACAGTATTTACACATGAGGATATGTGGTCTGAAAATGGCCCAATCAGTTTAATGGACGGAGTAGATTCGACTCTGTCCGGATATCTTTAGCACTACTGAAGCTTGTAAATCTCGACATCAGAAATACACCACAGCACTTAGAGCTGTAAAAACACCCGGAGATAAATCAGCCTTGATACTCAGGCTTTCATTTCAGGTGAAATAATTCCTTTCATACCAGTCAGACGGATCCATGGAAAATTGATGCTGTCTGTGTCTGAGTGTACACTGTTGATCACTGGCTAGAAACACTCATGACTGCTGCATGAATCAAAATAACACCTCAAGGGCTTCTTCATGCCATTATCAGTGTATTTATCAGCGTTCTGACCTTTGACCTCTGACCCCTAGATGAACTAGATGTGCTCCACTCAACCATATGATGAACATAAACACTTATGATGACAGCACCAGGATTTAAGACCTCCATGTTTCTCTTTATCTTTTTCTCTCTCTCTCTCTCTCTCTCACACACACACACACACACTGAATTTTCATGTTTAACGTGGACGTTCCCTAGACCTAATGTTTTTTTTACACTGTACACACTGTATGTTCTGTCACCTTACACTAACCTTACTCCTAAACCAGCCCTCACAGAAAATTTTCTGCTATTTTAGATTTTCAAAAAAGATTATTCTGTATGATTTATAAGTGCTTCCTCATGGAGAACCTATAAAATGTAGGGGGGACATTTAGTCTCCATGACATAGCGAATACCAGCACCACAAACACACACACACACACACACACACACAAACTACGTAATTCAGTTGAAATATCATGGTGAATGCAATAATCCAATCCT
Source organism: Botia almorhae (assembly GCA_036877575.1). Taxonomy (NCBI): domain Eukaryota; kingdom Metazoa; phylum Chordata; class Actinopteri; order Cypriniformes; family Botiidae; genus Botia; species Botia almorhae. Next base: position 34,427 of record JAZGTJ010000812.1, on the reverse strand, counting down.
GTTTCTGCAATACAAGCTGCTGTGACACCACACTGATGTGTGAAACCAGACACTCAGCCAATGTCAAGATTTATGGCTTCTGCCGTAAATCTAAAAACTCATTCAGTAAAATTCACTTCACTAGCGGTGAGGGTCACTGGAGCACATCTAAAGATTTGAGGCTCAGTTCATGTAGACCCAGCCAATCTCGATGCAGCTTATAAATTGCTCTAGCCTGTAAAAAAATACCATTTGATGGTTTAGTTAGAGGACACACTTAAAGTGATACTTGTATATAGTATGTAAAATTATATGTAATGCTATTTTTTGTAAGTAAAAAAACATACTCTTCTTAAAAATATATTTTCCCCTCACACCATGCAGGTCTGAAACAACAAAGTTAATGAAGACATCATTTTGTTAGTGAACCGTTCCTTTAAATTTTATTCTAAATTGAAAATGTTGTTTGAGTTTAAACTAGGCCACGATCAACCACTCGTGTCATATGGGAAAGGAAAGATGTTTTCATTGACTGGGATAAATACCAGAGCTGGACCTGTGGTGTTCTGCCAGTGAATAATCTCACCCTGTTGCAATTAGCCTATTAGCCCAGTTAGAGAGTGGTCGCCTGGCTTCTGTTTAGTCCTGAACATCAGGGGATCACATCCACTGAGGAATCATGCATATATTTAGAAGCTATTTAGTGAACATGCGTTCTCTCGTCCCACCTGTAATTGTGCCCCACTACAGTGCGCGCACACACACACACACACACACACACACACACACACACACACACACACATACACACATATATTTTTTCTCTGTCCTCCCACTGAAAGATTTATTCTGTTTCGTTTTAAAATTTAATGAACTGTGATGTAATGTGCGACTTTGGTGCTCGTTCACACTGAGGCTTTGCTGTGATTCAGATCACACATAACGGCCCTCTCACCTCTGTGTTTACACTTTCATGTGTTTTGTTACGAATAACAGGCCGAATATTAGACAGGCCATTTTTTGGTTTGTTTCTTTCTCTCCCACACTCACAGCTTCTCTGTAGCGCTGTGGTTGAGATGTCCACATTAATATTTATAGCCGATAACAAAATTCTCAGAGACCCAAAATCTCATAACTGTGTTTGCAGGCAGGGCTGGTGCATCTGCTTTCTGCTCTCTCTCTCTCTCTCTCTCTCTCTCTCTCACACACACACACACACACACAAACACACTGCTGGAAAACAAATCACTATATTGTACACTATATTGTGCTTGTTTTCATTTGGTTACACTTGTAAACAGTGTAGATTAATATAGATAATCTATACAGTATAGATAATGTAGTTTTCCCTTGTGTCAATTACATAATTATGTACATAAACAGTAATGGAACAAAAGTTACAGAACAAACAAATAAATAAATTATTGTTTGTATTGATTCATTTTTGTTGCATAAGGGACAGTAGCAGGTTTATAAGGCTGCTTCACTTATGAGAACTAGATATTTTTATATTTAAAACCTCACTAATATGGTCATTCTGACCAATAGACGCATGTGACTGTTTTCATGAGCGCATGTGAAGCATATGAGCATTTAAATGCAGCTGCCCTGCAATCAGACAGCCAAGTAACAGCTAAACTGAGTTAGCAGTAATAACCAAAGCATTTTTTTTTAATTAAGCATCAGCTTGGTACACAAGTACAAAAGAACCAAGTCTTAGTTTAGTATACTGTGAAACAATCATGAACATACAAACTCACACACACACAGTCATACAGATTCCCTGCGGGAGAGCGGAACAGAAAAACAAGAACAGTAGGTCGATAATCTCCCGCTGGTCGAGTCTTAAACGGGGAGAATAAAAGAGAGAGAGGGCAGAATGAGAGGTGTCTGTGGGCAGGGGATGATAGTGTTTGGGAGCTGCGGATGTCTGGGTTACACGTGTGATTACAGCTGATTGGTTGAACAGAGTTTGGGTTCAGGAGCCCACGGTTCCCTCACAGCATGCGCCACAGCTGAGGTCAGCACATCCTGTGAGTGAGTGAGAGAGCATCAGTGAGCATGGCACCCATGTTATATCATCCGGCTACTGCATAACATCAATTACATTGGATATTGGTCTTGAAAGCCATTTTTTAACTATCGAAGGTGTGATGTTACATCCAAAGCACCACGGCGATGACCTTTGACCCGAACACACAATTCTGTATGACTGTGCTTTTTATATGTCATTGTGTGTTTTTATTTACGACTACATAAATTGAAAAGGGCTGATGGAAGTGCTGATGCGCCGAGTGCCTCTGGAGTGTTTACCACCGTTTTATTACAACAGACAATTTATTTCCTATTTGTACAGGAAATAAAATGTTGAGGATGATCATGCTGGTTTTGAGGCAATAAGGATCATTTAAACTGATTCCGTTTATGCATCAGAAGGCTACAGAAGATGATGCAGATAGATCAATCTTTTAAACATACTTGATATCGGTAGACAGTTGTTACGGTAGTTGTTTAGTTGTCATGGCAACCTTTAAAAGTTTAATAAATACATTGGCCTAAAATAATTTAGCAGTTAAATTAAAAATAAAAATACAGGTTTTTATGAACACCTGCAATAGATTTCTTTTTACAATAAATGTGTGTCAGTATTTGCCTCGCGACTTTACCTCACTGAGCCATTTTTTTGCTTTCCTCTCTCTCTTTCTCTCTTTCTAATTAATCCCCTGATTATCCCTCTAATTAAATGTAGCTACTTTCCTGTATCATTTTAAACAGCAAGATAAATGCGTCTTTTTAAGGAAAGGGGCCAGACTGTCTGTTGAGAGTGATGCAGATTACAGTTATCAGAGCTCAGCGCTAATTATTGCGCTCGGCTTATTGTCCACGTGTGTCATTCATTCTTTTAAGACTAAGTGTTTTTGATTGTAACTTTAAACAATGCGAGCGTCAGACATGCGGGCGCGGTCAGAGGGACAGCTGCGTGCGATAATGACCGAGACCTCTACAGTTTCTCCTGCTTTGAATGAATAGCTGGGAGGTTCAGAGCTCAATGGAGTTACACAAATTGCAGGTCTTGGCACATTAAAGCTTTTTGTTCTGTCTGTACCATCCAAATGGGAGTCATGCTCCTCTCTCGCGCAGTTTACGGTCATTATACGCTGGAGTTTTGGAATGGTCTTTTGTGTGACAGGTGAGCGAGTCCGCCCGGGTTTTGTCCTGCCGAAAATGTTCGGTCCGCAATTTAAGACAAGCGTGGCTTCAGTAGTTTCATTTGAATCTAAAGAATCGATGCTCTCTATTTTCAGGAAAATTAAATTGATTTCCTGTCTGTCTGCGTTTCTTGTAGCACAGCTATATGTCGTAATGCATCATGGGTAATATAGCTGGTGCTGGAGCGAGTGCCCAGCTAACAGGGAACATTTTCAGAACATTCGCTAATGTAATCTAAAATTCTCAAGTTATTAAAAAGAGTAATGTTGTGAAATGTGTTTCTAACATTATATATCATATTTCAAAAACATTATTCTTAAGTAGTTAGTGGAACATTTTTAAAAGGTTAACAGAACTAACAAACGTTCTCATAACCAAGCAATAACGTTAATACAATGTCTAAACCACTGGACGTTTCTAAATTGTTCAAAATAACATTTTTAACATTTGTTACTTAATGACAACATTACGGAAACGTTCTTACAAACAAAAATTGTGAGCAGGATGGCTTCTCTACACCGTGTGCTTGTGGGTTATTCATAATTCATGTAGGGCAAGTTGAAACTGCAGGTAGTGTTGGTGTTAATAATTTAAAGTGTGTGTTACACAGGCCAAACAGCTCCGAGACAAATCCTGTCACTGCTGATTGGCTCAGAGAGCTCGTATGTGGGATATGGCATCTGCCAGCTCATCAGAAAAAGTTTAATAAAGGCGACCTTTAATTTCAATTATGAGCTGCCGTTTCTCGACGGTCCCATATGTGTCGTTCTCCCTGTCGAATCCCTTATGTGACATTTGCTTCACAAGAGCATTCGGTTGTGTTATTGCAGTGGCCTACTTATTGCACAGCCCCATTGTATTTGAGTGAACAGAGGTACTCAGGACGTCTGGCTGCGTTTGGCACACTTTCCAGGGAATTTCAGCCAACGAGAGCAAAGGAACTTCTGTCAAAATGCTGATTCTGATTAAATATGACAAATATTGGAGCACCCATAGAAATACACACACACACAACACAATGCAGAGCTCATGAAAGAAGCCTTATCTGACGTTTGTTTGTTGTATGTTTGTGTGTAGCAGTACTATGGGGACAAAACGGCAAAAAAGTATGTTTTTGTGTTCTTGTTTTTCTGGGGAGATCAAACGTCCCCACAAGGATGGTAAAAGTCACACACCCCTACAAATTGGGGACGAGCCATCTGTCTCCATGAAATTGATTATTAGTTAAGGGTTGGGGAATCGAATATACATGTTGTACAGTATAAAAGTCGTGTTTATGGAAAGGCCCCACACAGATAGCTGTACAAATGTGTGTGTGTAGTCTATGTTATGCTCAGATAACTAGGTAAACGTGTTTGTCTATGTTCCTCAGCAGACGTGTTTGTTTGTGTGTGAGGCTGCTCTGATCTTTTCTCCATAGCATGTTCAGTGATGTGGCTCTCGTGTTGGGTGCCTGTAGGCCTAATGATGTCGTCTGGACAGAATCAGCTGTGATATGATTGTGTGACGGCCGGGAGCAGAGCATCAATGCCCGAATGTAAATCCAGTTAGCAAAGAGAGTGGCTGGGTTCACAGCACACATAATTGCATTTTCTGTCTGTGAAGCCCCTGGGGCCCTGAAGGGCCCGTCTACAGCGCTACAGCCTGCTAGACTGTTTGACCATAACTAGAACCAGCTACCAGACACGAGCACCTGCTGCAGTTTTGGGGAGGGATGCGTGTCATCGAAAAATTGGTGTGTTTGTCAACTTAAGCATATTTTGGGAACAAAACACCTAATTTGTGTTTGTAGTGCTTGTTTGTAAAAACGCTACAAAAAATATTGTAAATAAAGTATTTTAAAAAATGCGAAATGTTTTGTTGTGGTTAGAGTGTGAGGTAGGGTTAGGTTATAGTGTTTATACTAAAAGCTGTGTAATATAAATATAGTATTTATAACTATATTATCTATGTGTAAAAGCAATCAAAGACCAGAACGTTTCACATTTAGACATATAAGTACATTTGTGTGTGTAATTGCACAAGTATGATGCTGAAAACTAGAAGCAGATGTAGTAAGGGTGTATTTTTGTCTAAAAGCTGAAAATGTGTGTGTGTGTGTTTCTGCGGTGTTACGTGTGTTAATGAGATAATGTGATCGTTTCGATTCAGACACCTCAGTGCAGCTGTCTCATTTATAGCGAGAGAGGAGAAAATCACAGCTCATATTACCAACCTTCATCATCTTGACACACACCTTAACACGGGTATGAATGCTCTTTTCGTGACCCCCCTTGATGGCCAAATGAAAATGATATTACTCGTCAGTCACGTAATGTTTGTGGGTGTGTATTAGCAGTGAGATTCATTTATGATGGACGTTGATGGATTAATTTCATATATCAGCCATGATGAGACGCTGTCATCTGTTTTCTGCTTCGCTGGTGGTTAAACATCTAAAAATGTGAGAAGATGGAGAAGGTGGGATCAGTTGTGTGTGTGTGTGTGTATTTGTGTGAAGTGGGTGTGCTTGTGGGTGTCAGGGGTGTGGTTTCATTTAAATGTGCGTTTTAATATCAGTGCAGTTATTGTGTTTATGTTTTGGAATGTTTGATGAAAAGCTGTCTTCTGATTGGCTGCAGGTCAGCTGTTGTTGGTTCAGCAGGTGATTGGCTGAGTCGATCTTGGTGTGTTGCATGGCAGATACTGTTTTGTTTGCTTCTTGCCTGAAGCCTGTTGATTCTGTGACTCATCGGTTCCCACAAACACGTTGTTAGGACGGCTATAAGTGCAACAGACAGACACACACAAACACACAACATGTACAAGTGTTCATAATATCTGTGGACATGTAATGGTCAAGTATGCTGGTCAAATATTCCATCACGTTTCATACCAGCATCAGTTTACTTTGAAATGAAATAGATGTACATAGTAACAGCAGGAAGTTCAGAACAGAGAGTCAGAGAAAGTGAGATAATGCCAGCAGAGGGGCACTGAGCTTCAGATGAGCCCAGTGGATTAGACTCCATAATAAACTACAGCCGATGGAGGAACTCAGCCAGCCAGTCAGGTCTGCGGGATTTACTGACGGATTTGATGAGGGGAAAGGAAAACGGAAGAGGAGTTTTTGTTTGATTAGCTTAGTGAGGTGATTAAGACAGGTTTGATGACCATGTATTAAAAACAGGTGATAAGGAGCCCATTTTAATTTGAAACACTGGAGTGTGCATGATGTGTGATCCTATAGCTGAGCAGAACATCACGCATACACACACACACACACACAAATTAAAAAATGTAACAATGTATGCATTTGCATTATACAAATCACCATTCAGTAAGTTCATGAAAAATGATGGACATGCAACCAGTCATGTGACCAGGCTTAGTAACAACACATGGATGCATGAAAAATAAATGCATGCCCAGTGGGGCAAGTGACAACTCTATCAACCGAATTTCTCTCACACTGGCCCTGGGCCATCAAACTATCCTTATTGTCGAGCCCAACACCACACACACACACACACACACTCTTATTTGCATGCACACTCACTCACACACAGACACACACAGCGATGCCCCTTTCTGAGTTACCGTCTGCATTAATCTGTTGGGCAGTGTCATTCGTCAGTTCGTCTCATTATCTGCTGGTCTCAATCCTCTTACAAAGCTCTCAGATAAATGACTAATAATCTAACGGATTTACGACATAATGAGATTCCTGAGCCCCTTTCCTGCGCTCCGGAGGGCAGCGGGAAGTCCTCTTGCTGGACACATTTGTCTTCCGCTTCCTCCTGTGGTCTTTCTCACTCTCTCACTGTGGGGAGTGTGTTAAAACACGCTCTGTTCTGGGCTGCTGAGAAAGGGTACAGAGAACACAAATTCACAGTCAAGTATTAAGGACGGCAGAGGATGCACTTCCACTCCACTCCAGCGGGGTGCGCTGTTTGTAGACTCACTTACTGCATGTAAAGGAAACTATGTGATATTATAAGAGATACAGGATCATTTAGACCTGTGGGACTGACAACTCATTTGTACAGGCACTTTTATTGCTTACATATAATAAATATTAGATTAATAGGTATGATTTGGACTCTTTTAACTGAGCCGAAAGTGACAACCTCTCAACCTCCTTCTTATAGCTACAATCTCCTCACAAACCACTCAGAATACCTCAGAAACCTCAAGTGATCTAAAATTTACTTGAGGAAATGATCTAGTGTCCTCAATGTTATTTTTAAAAGAAAAAAGTTTATGCCGAGCTGTAGTAGAAAGTATGGAACACACACATACACACACACACACACACAAATTATATTTTTATTATATATTTATGTGTGTGTGCTCTCTTTTTAATTCATGAGTTTTTTTATCAGTTATGATTTCCATCTATTGCCTTGTGAAAGCGTGTGGTTTTTATCATTGCTCAAACACACACACACACATACACACACACACGAAGGCTGAGGCACAGACCTTTCCATAAGCGCCACAAGTGACCAGTAAGAAAGCCTGTCGTGTCAGAGGGAGGAATTTCACGGGTGGCTCCTAAACCCCCTTATCATTTTCTAAAGGTAATGAGAATCATTCTGGCTCTCTGCTCACCGAGGCCTAACCTGCAGTCTCTCAGGCCACCACGCTAAAACTCTGTCACAATGCCTGATAATTTACCTCTTCATAGCTGTGAAATGGAGGAAGAGAATTCAGGTGTGCAGCCGGCGAGAGACGGGGCTTTGTGGCAGCACTGCGGCCGGCTGACAGGCATCATGTGTGCGTGACAAGGGAGAAATGACTTCTCTCCTAGATTTTAAAACCTCACACACACACACACACACACACACACTGCGGCTGCTACAGAGATCATGCCATCTGGAGCACTCTTCCACTGGATGCCCTCTTTCAGTCGCAACCTCCTGGTCTCCTTTTTATCCCCTGCTTTTTCTCTCTCTGTTGCTCTGTCCATGTTTCTCTTATAGCTATAAAGGTTTAGGGCAGTATGGTTATTTCCTTGTTGGAAATAGTTCATCCCAAAAACAACACAAATTCTGTCATTTTCAAGCTTTGTGTCATTCCAAAACAATATGCTCTATTTTTTGTGGTCTGTGAAACACAAAAATAGATTTTATTGAACAGTCTGTTTGTGCCAACAGGCAGAATAAGGATTAACTGAGTAATTTACCAACCTAACAATTTAATATCTATTTAAAATCTTAACTGTTTAATAACTGTTTATGCTCTAACTGTTATTAGAACATAAGACAAATAATAATTAGGTACATTGTTTAGTTTATCATCATTTTATCATCTGTTTCTCAGGGTTATGACAGAACCTTTGCTTACCTCTTCTGTGATGAAAGTTATGCATTTGGATGGCAATTAGCTAATTCCCCAAAGACGGGACAATTTTTATTGTGTCACATACCAAAATACTCATTACCACTCAAAAGTGTCCAATAGCAGCCCTACAGCACTCAGCAATTGGTCAAAAATACTTTTAAAATAATGTCTTCTGCTTGCAGACTCAGGGATGTCATTCTGGATGGGAATTAAATTACCACAGAGAGCCTGGCTTTTGTCAAAACAACAGATAATTTGAGTCCCATATTTCTTCTGGATGGCTGGTAAAATCGCCCCAATAAATGCTAAAATTGCCTCAAATCCACTTGTAAAACGATGGCCCTGTGAAAAGGCTTTATGATGTTTTTGATTTAGATTCTCAGCAGTGTTTTGAATTCTGTTTGGATCGTATGTCCAAATTGTTCAGCGTAAACATTGTTCCGCTGGACATATTGAGATATCCGCATTTATGTAAGATTGTGACAGAGAGAGGAATAGTTTGACAGAACTTGAAGACACAACAGCGCAGTAAACCTGCTGACAAATGAGCGCTGACACCAGAACAAGACTGAAGCTCTTAAATATGAGGCGCGATTCACTGCAGCCGGTCACTCAGCCCTTATATAAACCTTATGGTCACATTTCCTCATTCTTTAAATGCTGCCTCGCTTTCTGTTTTGTTTCCCAGGCCTGATTGGAATAGAAATTGTCCCATTTCCTCCCTTATAACGTAAACACGCCACTGTGGCGAGGCGAGTAATGATGTCATCTGTCATTCCTCCTGCCTGGCCACTGTGGGCCTATCAGCTGTCATCTGTACTTTGATTGACAGCAGTCGTCCACCAATGACAGGTCATCAATCAAAAGACTGAAAAAAGCTAAGGGCTCAGAGCCGTAGTCATGGAGACAGGGATGGCAGAGGGTCCTCTGTCGCTCATAGCTATTACATCTGTATCTGCTGCTTCGGTTCTGAGGAGTTTAAGATCTTCAGTCTGTTTCCCATCCACAAGTGTCTCTCGAGTGTTAATTGGCTGTAAATGGGGAGATGGTCTAGCAGGAGTTGATGTCCCGGCTTAAACGCTCTCTGTAGATCCTGTGTTCTCTGCCATTTTAATGCTCCTGGTTTCCATTCACATTAAAGCAGATGATGTTTTCCACATAGGGAATATCACTAACTTACCATAACGAATTTGCCTAAATTTTAAGCCCCTCAGATTCTTATGTTGTTTCGTGATTGAAACGTTATAATAATTCGTTTGCATAATTTCTGAAAGCAATACACAGCAAACATGGGAAATCAAAACCATAATTATGCATTTTATTATGGTTGATGCACAGACAAATGCAGTCATGCAAGCAAATTCCTTTGTAGTTTTATACCAGTGTGAAACTATTGAAATATTGGTACAGTCTCAGATGTTTACATTTCTTTAGAGAACAGAATTCATTATGCCAATTTTGCACTAAATTACATGCTCTGCATACCATTCTTGTAGCAACTGCTATAACCTATTTAACATTATATAATAAATATATATGCCAGTAATAAATAAACCTATGTCCTGTTCTTCATCTCCAGCTTACGCGGGTTCCAGTGGAGGACTGCGAGCAGTACTCCACCTGTAATGAGTGCCTGGGATCTGGAGATCCGCACTGTGGCTGGTGTGTCCTTCACAGCATGTAAGTTCATCCTACCCACACTGTCCTACTGTACAAACTCACTGAGTATTATTCTGCATGTACTGTACTAGACAGACACGGTAACGTGCAAGGCCTGCTGTAGGTCCCTTAAAGCACTTTAACAATGTGTGTGTGCAATGTGTAAGTGAAGTTAATAATTATAAAAATCAATACAAAAATCACAGTAACTATTATTACAGTAACTCTTATTACAGTAACTATAGCGTGTTACCGTATGACTTCAGGTGGTAAAAACAGCCATTTCTCAACTTTCACACTTTTCTCACTAATGGATCTCAGACACGTGTCCACACACGTGCACACACACACACACACACAGGGACCCAAGTTAACAGGGACCCTCACACAGAGCCCACCTTTTCCACCCATTGTGTACTGAGGGTGATGGATGCTTCAGACCCTCAAGAGATGGTCACATTTCCCACTTCACTGTAAATTGAAAATTGGATTCTTGTCCTCTTTTGAGGACCCCAGAGGAGTGTGTGTAGCATGCCAAGCCCACATACAGTATGTGTGTGGCAAGTTTTCTCACGTCTTTACAGCCCAGTATTTCTTCCTTCTATGTCTTTTAAAAGCTCTCTCACACACACACACACACAGGCACACACACACACACACACACACATACAGGCACACACACACACACTCCCAGAGGGACAAGAGGAAGATGAAAACAAGGAAAGTAAAAATGTGTGTAGAGATGGCTGGTGTGTCATCCAGTCTCTCTCTCTCAGGGCTTGTGAGTGCATTGAGAGCAAGGCCATGGGCACCCATGTCCCTTCTCTCACCCTGTCTCGCTCGCTCCCTCCTGCTGTTGTAAAAGTGAGACCTGTGCATTAGTGTAGGACAGTCAGACAGGTAATCAAATGGCCTGTGCATGTCTCGTTTCCTATCAAAATGTTTGTTTGATTAAGTCTCAAGTGACCCACTCTGATTAAGTGGACTTAGGGACCGTCATCATTTTTGTAGGACTTAGGGACCGTCATCGTTTTCGAAGGCCCTTTATATTGCATAATGCACAGTAAGCGTTCGATGCAGTGCTGTTTCACCAGAGTGTTTATGTACTTATTGGTGTGAATTGTGGTTTAACTTAAGGCGTAGCTATGGAAACAGCGGTAGTGGGATGTTATTACTGAGGATGGCTTTTGATTGTGTGCAGATTCAGGCTTCTGTTTACGTCCCTTCATTCTTATGTCATCTGCAGGGCCATAACAGCCCAATCTGACTTCATGTTCAGTGTCACTTGTTATTCTGAACTTTATCTTTCACTGCATTTTTCACATCTTATTCATCCATTCTGAGTTTCCTTTTCATTACTTTCTTTGATGACTTTCCTCTCTCTCTCTCTCTCTCACTCCCTTTTCTTTTCTCATGGCCTTATGCCCAGAGAAAGTGAACATCCCTGCCGTCTGGAGGAGTCAGGCAATTCGACCTGGTCTCCCTGGTTCCTCGGCTGATTGATTGCCCTGGAGTTTACCTTTCCCACCCACCCCTCCCCTGCATACTTAACCAGGGTCCTTGTAACTCGAGCGCACCCAGAGAGGCCTGACTCCTGCTCAGATCCCTGTGTTTAGCTACCGTAATCCACCTGTTTTTCACAGGTAACCGTGACTACCCAGCAAAGCATTTTAGGTTGTAAGAACGTTTCCCTAACGTTTCTGTAATAAAAACTTTATGTAAAGTTATTGGAACGTTCATAGGGTCCAGCTGATTAGACGTTGTATTAACGTTAATACAACGTAATTAACTGTAATTAACTGTTATAACGTTACGGTTATAAGAACCGTAATATTAATATTCGTTAATATTTAACACGTAAAAAAATCATTCTACTAATATTACTGCAAGAATGTTTTTTGAAGATAACTTGAGAGAACCTTTAGAGAATATTAGCCAGTGTTCGGAAAACATTCCCTGTTAGCTGGGAAAAAAGCAACGTGAATATTCCACGAGACAGATTCCCGCTCATGACTGTATATTTGTAATGGCTGATGAAAGCTACAGCATCTGACAGATCGATGTGGAGAACTGCAGAGATGAGATGAACCACAGTCATCGTGATCGTTTCTGAGTGCATTCGTACATTAAAGCTGGCCGGGAATTCAGGTAAAATGTGGGAATAGATCCATTGGCCATTTACAATCACGTTTCAGCCGGAGAGAGAAAGAGGGATTATACTGAAGATCTAAACCACCTCCATTTCAGACATTATCTAGTGAGCTAGGTTAGGAAAGTGCTGGACACAAAAGCTTTCCTGCAAGCTTCTTACTCTCAATAACAGCGGTTCTGGCACACCCTCAGATATGACACTAATAACTAGAGCGCAATATCATGTGAGCTGTTTTGTGGTTTGATATTGAAAAGCATATTCATTACATTGTTTGGTCCGTGTCTGTTGGCTTTGAGGTCATCTATATGCTTATATATTCCTAATATATCCATATTAATATTATTTATTTATAATATAGTATTAATATTAATTATAATATATTATTATATAGCAGATATATAATAAATGTAAGTACTTGTATATGATATTTACAGATACAGATTTATGTATTTAAAAAGTACAGTCTTTTTTCATACAGTATAACAGGACAGAATAACTGATGACTCGTTTAGCACCTATATGTCCCACTCAAACTTCCTGTTTTGACAGGAAATACATCAGCACAGTACAAAACTAGCTGTGTTTGTAAAGCCATTCCATTGGGATTTTATGGAGTCCATGCATGAAATTGTAACATGTCTGACATCACACACTGTAAAAAGTGAAAATATGCAGTTTATACAGTAACGATCTGTTTCTATGTGATCTTAAAAATTACTGTACTTTCTATAATTGAGGGCTAACACATCTTTGCTGATTTTGGATTTTGCTTAGACAAATTAATAAACACATTTTGGTCAGTAAAAAATAGACATTCAGCAAATAATAATCAGGGTACCTAGTTGTCAAAACATTGTCCTACTGCCCAGCTCACACATGTATGTAATAAGGGGCCCGGGGACCCTAGTGGCTTGGTGTTCAGCTTCCTCTGACAATCTGGAGGTGTGTAGCCATAGCGAGCAACACTAATGATTACTGTGTCCTGCTGGTAGTCATCTGCAGAAATATTTAGAGGAAGTCAGTAACACTATTTTGTACTAGTGCCCAAGCCCTTGTTTATAGTTAAATAAGGTCAATACAATGGCCAGCAGAGCATAAATACACTAATGAACTGTTAGAGAGCAGGTCACTGGGATGGGATGGATCACTCTGGTCCTCCAGAGAGTTCAGTAAGTCAACAGAGTTCCACACAATCACCAGACAGAAACAGCGAGAGGGCAGAAAACACACTTATATGGGAGGGATGGATGGCTGTGCTTGTTTGTTCGACCTGTGCTATTATTGATTATAGAGAAAATGGAGCAGTGGGGTTAAGGGTCATGGTCCATTTAAAAGAATGTGTGTGTGTGTGTGTGTGTGTGTGTAACTCACTTGGGGAGATTGTGTGTCGCTAAATTAACAATGCATTATCTCAGTCTCAGGATTCTTGGCTCTGACCTTCAGTTTTTAGACTGAATCACCACACATACACACATTCACTCTGTTCCACTCAGACCCCGCAGCTTTTTTTTACAAACCTTTCACCGCAGGTTCTGGTGAACAGTGTAAACTAATCCCAAGTCCTGATTCCATGATTGTTTACGCATCAAAATGGGCTATTTGACTCAGGAGGCTGATTTCCAATTGTGCGTAGAAAGAAAGAGAGAGAGACAGAGAAAGAGAGATCAATGAAAGTAAAAAAAGAGAGAAAGAACAAGAAAAGTAAAAAATAAGTGAAAGAGAAAATAGGAATAGCGAAGGAAAAATCCAGAATTCCCCATAACACCCTTAAAACCTTTGAGCAAGAACCTGTCTGATCAAAGAGAGCAGAGGAGAAAAGACACAAAGTGCTGCTTAGTATCTTAGTCTAAAAGCCCCTGTGCAAGTTTGTTGTTCCCAGTCAACCTTGAAATAACCTTCTCCTCTCACTATCAACACAGGAGCGAAGTTGCCTTCTCCCTGACTCCTGTTTACCCACAAGATCTCCAGAAGAGTCTGTAAGTCCTGGAAAACAGGAGCAGAGAGGCTAAATCAATATCTGAGAGAGGGAAACTCAGAGTTTAGATGTGAAGATGTTTAGATGTGTAATTTATGAAGCAGTTTGTTTACTCGCTGAGGCTTTAGTTTTTATTTATCAGATCTCTCTGTGCTCTGCAGTGACTTGAGAATATGATTTTTATGTTTAAGCGAGAAGAAGAGGTTACACAAATATTTGTGTAAGATTACACAATCTGCATTGTTTTCAATATCTTCCCACACACACATGGGAATATGGTAACGTTTCACATTTTCGGCACTGATTGTGTGTGAAAATCTGTAGGATTTGGATTTATGGAATGGATTTATATACAATGAAATGTACTAAACTCTTATTAGTTGCTGAATGCATAATCAGATTAGTCAAAGAATCTGACTTAGATCAGAATCAAATTAGTTTTTTGAATCATGAGTTCAGCTTATTTAGAGAATAATAGTGTAATTATAATCAGAGAAATCGTTTATGACTGACAGACATTCAGTTTCGGTGTAAATCTGCAGAGTCTGTTCACAATATTTATTTCATCTGAGAATATTCCTAGATCGAGTGGAAAACGAATTAATCCCAGTTTAACGACATTACATTCGTCCTTTATGAACCCAACAGCTCCCAACAGCTCCTGCATTGAATAACTCTACTGACTGCTTATGTTATGGAAACGTTGCCACAATGTTTCGCGTGCAATGGTTTTGCGCGTGGCGTAAATGAACAGTGATTGTTATGGTTTGGAATGGCGTGGAGACGGATGGACTGTAAATCATAATTAAGGCAGAAAAAATAAGGCTGTCAGATTTTCGTCTCTCGTTACGAGGCAGGCAAAGATGCGGGCTGACAGGAAAGATTGGTGCGGATTGACAGTGACGCAAATTCATACTTCATTATAATATCTGTATGTATCTTTATTAGGATGCGTATGAGATGGATATTATTTTGAGACAAATCAGCAATATCAATATGTCTTCTTCCATCACTCTGTTTGACAGTCTGTTACTGAGTTATCATGGGAGATAAGATTGTTATTTAAAACTATAATGGTTATGGTGGAGTTTACAGATGTTTTTACGTGTTTTGCATCATGATTGTTACTATAGTGTGGATCGTAGGGCATGTGCAATGCGGTATTAACCAATCAGCATTCAGGAAATACTTTCCAACATTTGCAACTTCAGCTGCATTAAAGAGACAATGCTCATCCAGGAACCTATTTTCAATAGGTACAAAAATGTATGATGATGATGGTTTGTTGTAGCTTGTTCCTTGGATAAGTCAATCAAGCGGCCTGCGGGGTTCCAGGCCCATCCATTATACAGTGAACAAACCTTTGTTGGAGAACATCTGAGAAGATCATATAACCATTTAGACTCCATATTGGTACCAGTTTATTTTGTAAAGCATCGCTGCTATGACCTCCATTACTGTCAACATTTCATAAATGTTGCTTATCATCTAGGCTTATATGCATTTATCCTGGTTTTGTATCGCGTAAGGGCCCGTTGTGAAACGCAGAGATGTACTTTGTTGCCCGGATCTTGTGATTTTGCAGCTGCCCTGGGAACAGTTTTAAAGCAGGTCCTCTTTTGATCTGCTGTACGTGTGTGTGGGTTTGTTGACTGCTCTGGCTTTGTTTATGCTAGCAGAGAAGCTTCTGCCCTGCGGGTCTTCAGCAGCGTTCTGTTCTAATGCAGGATGAGACAGGAACTATCATTGTCAGGAACTACGGTGCTGTGGAAGTCTTTGACTCTGGCATGATGCTGAATCTTCTTCTCAGGAGCGAGAAGTAGGGTGTAGGGTGCCATCATGTTTAAAGGTCTCACTGCTGGGTTGTGCATGGTAGTCGGCATGTTCCACAAATGAGATACAAACTATTTTTTTGGGAAATGTTTTTTAAATGGTCTGTGAAAGGGGATTATCTTACGCTTAAGAAAATGTTGATAATTAACCTCAAGAGGACAAAATAAAAGTTACATTAGTGGTTCAATTTTACGTTAATATTAATTAAGGTTTGCACATTTTGCAGATCTATTAGTAGGTAGACCTGTCAAAATGTGTGAATACCTGATTTGTTTGATTTTTGTTATTGTCTAGCAAACATTACATAAATCGTATAATTTATATAATTCTTGTGTAATTAAAAAATAATAACAAAAATAACACAAGTTATACAAACTGTGCAAAAAATCTATGTATGTTGTATAGTAATTTTACAAACTTTAAGTTACTAATTAGAAGTGCCTGTTTTCTCAATAAATATTGTTGCAGCTGGTTTTTCTTTCAAAAGCCTTCAAAAAAAACCTTTAAGTCTAGTCAGCCCTGAGCTGTTTTGAAGCCAGGACACGCACAGCACCCTCTGTGCCCAGTGGAGAGTGGCGTGTCCCCGGGGAGCAGAACTGGCCCTGTCGGCCCTGGTGCTGAGCTCCTGATGGGTGGGGAGGAGGAGCTTGTGGGTGGCTGAGGGAAAGAAACACGCTCCAGAAGAGACAGAGGCTTCGGGACAGAACTACAGCCACACTCACGACTGTCACAGAGATCTCTCACAGAACAGACAGCCCAACACGACTCAAGCTATCCCTCACTGTCACCACACTGTCACCGCTAAAAGAGCGAGAGACAAAGAGAGAGAGAATGAGAGAGACAAAAAGAGAGAGAATGAAAGGGAAAGACGGGTGGCCTGTCTTGGTGTGACAGAGCGTGAATTAGACTGTGAGACAGACATACCTGAGAGAGAGAGAGAGAGAGAGGTGAAGTAGGGCTTCCTCATCTGTACATAGCACCAGGTTACATCTGTTTTAAATGGTCCTCAACAGCATATTTCAACTGCTCCAGGCATGATTCATTTGTTATACATAACATGATTTAGCAGACTCTATGCATCTGGTTCTGTCAGGGGTGATCAGTTCATGCTTTTGGTGTAATTGTTTATTTTTATCAGCCGTGTGGGGAAAGCAAAAATGAGATATTTACAGTGACGCTATTCAAGAGCATATTTTAAATATATATTATTATCAAATTATAGAGAAAAAGATTTCGAACAATACTGTCGATATCACATTCTCACCAAAACTTTTCAGCCAGAAGATATGAGATTTACAACCGTTTGGTTTACAGTAATGTACTGTAATAACTAAAACAAAGTGCGTTACGGTGAGAAATCTCAAGCTTTGAAATATATTTTATAATGCAGTGGTAATAATTACTACTGTGAGTTTTTGAAGAGCCGTGTGTTCACAACAGCAGGTGTACAGACCTCGGAAACACAAACAGCACAAAACGACAAACAGTTCTGTGTCATTTGTCATAGCCTCATTTTACGTGGCTGAGCTTATTTCTCGGTGAGAAAAGTGGCCAACTCGTTTCCAAACAGCCTCGGAAATGTGATGTCAGTTCTCATACTCCCTGAAATTGCTATTCATCTTGCATCGGCACAGAACGCATTCACAAATGTCCGACCAGATCTGGCTGTTCTTAGAACGCACAGCTGCCTAATTCAAGCGTTCATCGATTTTTCCTCCGGACACACGGAGACCCGTCAGACCGCTAATCATTCTCTCAGGTAGCCCGAGACCTGCTTGTTTGCCCTTTGAGATGGAGGACAGACGCTCTAACTATAGCTCGCATGCTCTCATGTTACTCTCTTTTCTTAGGTGGGGTCTTATTGTGTGTGTAAACGGTTCGAATAACTTGGAAGACAAAGAGTCTAAATGTCCTCACTTCCACTCTGCCTTTGTCTTTCCTGTCGGTTTTAAAGGTCCTTTGTATTCCCGCGGGACTTTCTCTCCTCCGAGAGTTGAGTCAACCCATGTGGCTTTAAGGAAAATACAAAGATCTCAATCTAAACGCCCGGAGATAAAAAGAGAGTTGTAAACGTTCTTTTGGGTTACAGCCTGACAGCCAGAAGACGGTCACAGGAGACGGACCGGGTGTTAATATGTGCGATGTTTGATCAGATCTGTAGGGGCTGTGGTATCGGAGAAGACAGATAATCTGTATAATATAAACAGGGTACGATCGGTCCCCCGGCCCACGGAGGAACAGGGCAGCTGGGAGATGAGATGAAGGAGCCCATCAGAGATGTTTCTGACAGTTCCCGAAATTGCATGCGAGTTTGGAGGCGGTTTCTGCCACGTCACGGAAAACGTGATGCTTTCTGTGTCATTGAGATGAATCGGGCGTGTATGCGCGGCTTTGATAGATAATGCATCTCTCCGGCAAGGCTGTAATCTGGAATTGGGTGGATATTTTGAGTCACATAAAAGCGTTCGGTATCTCACCATGGTATCGCACAGATTCTAAAGTCATGCTGGTGTTGGGTAAATCTCTGTATTCACCAGTATAACTCTGCATACTGTCACACAAGACTATCTCTGGTGGAGGCAGTTTTGTTTATGATGGGTTTTTAGTTTAACACATAGCTGTAGGTTGTTACCAAGCAACATTGCAACTTAGCTTTTTTATATTTACAATGCATTGTTTTGAATGTAATAATAATTGTTTTTAAATCGTGTTATAAAATATGAAGCAGCTGTTTCATATTTTATATGTCTACCAAACGGAAAAATGTAAAAATAATCTACATACAAAAGAAACTATTCAAATAAAATGTTTTCTAAACCTTTATGGTTTGAATTAACTGAATAATAATTGAACTAAATCATAATATATATCATAACATTAACATTATGAAACCAATTCTTATGCCTTGATACATGAGATCATACTGGTCATGTGGCCTGCCCCACTGGTGTGTATGTTTGAGACTTGGCACAAAATGAGTGTTTGAGTGTGTTTGTATGCTTCAGTGTGTTGGTGTTTTTCCCGGGCTGCTTCACACTCATTTTCCACCCAGCTAAAAGATTGTGGCCCAGTGGGGGTCAGTGGCCCTGAGGTCTCTGCTGGGAATAATCGGGTCAGAGCCACTGGGCTGCGTAATGACTCTCCACGACTCTCTTCCTCCATCTTCTTATTCTCTATCCCCACTGTCTGCCTCCTTCCCTCAGTTTCATGCCTTCTCGCTCATCCCTCTTCCCCTCCCTCTTTCCATCCATCCCTCTTCCTGGCTCTCCATAATGATGCTGACGGGCTCCCCTCTCACGGGGGCTCCGGGGGTCTGGTTCACAGTGCTGCCTCTAAATTTAAACCTGCCATTTGTCAGCATGAATGCTCCTTCTTTGGTCGGTCTCTCTCTCTCTCTCGTTCTCTTTCTACCCCTCTCTCTACCTATAAATCTAGGTCTCTCGCCCTACAATATACACTACAGTACAGTACAGTACATCATACGAGGATGGCGTGCTTCATTTTAAAAGCGTTTCATTTCAGGGCTCATCTGATTGGCCGCTAAGTTACAGTTCAGCTCATTTCTCGTACCGCTCATCTGTGGTGACACTTAAATTCAGGCTTAGTTACGTGATAGTTAGCCATGCACGAGAGGACACTGGGAAACCATCCCAAAGGGAAGCTCGATAACCGTCAGGAGGAATATGTATTTAAGTGCATATTCAAATATTCAGTGACTCAAGCGTAAGTGATCTTACTTCACTATGACATGTAGAGCATGAACCGTCTATGATTTAAGTCTGTCTTTAGTGGTTAATTCAGTGGTAATACAGTACAGTGACTCTGTCCTTTATGCTTTAAGAAGTTCACATAGACATTTCTGAAGTATAATTGGCTGAGGAACAGCAAGCGTTTTACATTAAATGCTTTTATCTCAAAATTATAGAGTTCAAAACCCTCAGTTTTTCCCGTCTCGCTGTCTCATTTTCTCGTTCTTGTATTTAAATGTTAATTAGCCATGATATTAATAGTTTTAGATGCATAAACAGCAATTTTAAAAGCAACACGGTCTTGCTGTGATTTTTCGTGTTTACATGTCTGGCACTATTAATATTTTAAACCCAATGTTTAGAAGTATTATCAGAAGCTGAACAGATATAAGTACAGGGCAGGCGACATAAATACTGCTCAGTAAAGCACTGCAGTAAGATTAAAGTGCTGTTTGTACACAACAAACCAAATCCAGATTTCTTATTAAAGGTTTTCTAGATTCCGAACATTTTCTAGATTCCAAAGGTCATGTGAATCAGTAATGCTAAAGAGACATCAGAAGTCCAATGTAACTATGTATAGAATATACAATGCTTAACTTCCATATACAGTACACAACATATCACTATATAATGCTTACAATTTGTTTAAATAGTATGTTAAACAGTATGCAGCTTTTTTTTTTACTGTTCTTAGTAACCATGTGTATTCTTAATTCAGTATGTGGCATCAAATTATCAAATTGAGCATATTGTATCATGGAATTATGTAATTTGTGAAGTTTTTTAGTTGTATTAGTATTAAGTAGCACACTTGTAGTAGGTTATCCAGACATCTTTTCCATTGCCTGTACATACTATGCACAGTATATATACTGTATGCTTCATATACATGTTCTCTGCAATATTTATCATAATAAACCTATCTCTGCTGGTCAGACCATAAGATTACACTTTTAAGTTGTAAACTCTGCTAGGTTTTCTGTCATTAGTCACACGTGAACAGTTTAGTACTTCATGTTCTTCATGTTATAAATTAGTCTTGCCAAGTTGGTGTTGTTTTCTAGTATGAGCTCAAACTCATTCTTACGGTAAATTAACAGCTGTAGTTAAACAGCAGGTAAAACTTTATTTAATATTTTAACATTAATTTACCTGCTTGTGGCTCATTCTTAGCTGGATCTTTCTTTGTCTGTTTCTGTGGGCTTTGATGCGTGAGGCAGCGCTAGACCCACGTCACGAGTCTTCCCCCAATCAAAACCAATTGAAATGTAATAAATAAATAAAGCTAACCAGGATATTTAATTTGTATGCAAGCAATTACATGCTTTTATTTATTTATTGATGCTGATGTCTGTTTATTTATTAGTGTAAGCTCTGCTCGGCTGGCATGAATTATGTAATGGAATTTGGGTCAGTGTGCCAGATCAGAGTGATCGGAGGGTCACAGGGGGAACAGGAAGTGGGCGAGCGAATCACAGGGCGAGATGCCAGGGGGGCCATCCGTAGCGTTTCGCATGTGCCCACTTCTGTGCCCCCAATTTTTGTGTATTCACTTTGATGCGATTTTATTTTCTGTTCATTATTCATCAAAGTAAAGCATTTCTTCATGTTCAGACAGCATTTACATAACGAGGGAAACAAATTAGCCCTTTCGTTTTCTAATCGAGCAGTTTACTTCACTAATGATATAGCATTAAAACAAACCACCCGCGTGCTGACAGGTGCGTGCGGGATGACTTATCAAAGAGATCACCAATTCATCAGCTGAAACAGCATTTGCAATGGGATTGAGACTATAAACTAATTTATAAACTAATTTAATCACATACAAACACACACAAAGTAGACAGGGTGTGGTATGTGTATACACACAAACACACACACACACACACACAGGTTAATGAATTCACATGAAATGACAAACACATTTTGCAGTAATGTGCAGTCAGTAATGTGGCATTTTCTTGTGAAAAAGAATGTTCAGTGGGAAAACAACAGAGGCAAACTGGATTTAATTTACCTTTTGTTTCTAAAAAGTTGTTGACAGTTTACTGTATGGGAGGGGTTAAAAATAAGAGGGCTTAATGACATCAGCTAAAAGGAAAAGTCGTTTCAAAGACAAATGTTTTGTACATTCTGATGAAGCTCCTCTTTTGGAACTGACTAATTGAGTAATAAGTTAAGTATATTGGGTAATTTTTTTATTAATATTTTCTCATATTAAATATTAATTATTTCTCAGCTGGATTGAAGGAGTAAAACATACACAGTGCACACCCACACACACATATTGCTTTTTATTCTGTTGTCATTTTATTTTAGGGTCTGAATTACACAAGCGTGCTTGTAAAGTCTCATTAAAGTGTTTTATAGTAATTTCCAGGGTTTATAACCCTTTAAAAAAAGAGAAAAAAAACACATATCCCTCATCTGCTTACCAGCTGCCCTGACTGTTTCAGCCATAACATGTCATAGCCCCAGTAATCTATAAAATAAACAGACAACACTCATACGCCCCCTATTGGTGATTAGTGGTAATGTCTGTCTTTAAACATGCTTCTATGCCCACAGATTTTCCTATTGTCTTGCATAAGGGGTGCAGACAGAGGCTGAGAGAGTTGTTAGGTGTGATTGCGAACCACAATCATCCAGAGACACACACTGAACAGTCTGGCTCTCCCACAACACTTAATTTTTACTGTTTCATCACCCATCGCTTTTCCCGGCATATATTTGCGAGCGTGACACGCATATGTAGGCACGCGCATGTGTTTGAACACATACCACGCAGCACGTTTATTAAATCAGCCTCAGAGAGGGATTCAGGCTGAGCGAACGGGCCACAAAGAAGGCCATTCTGATTAAAAGGCGTCTTAGACCTGCTTAGCACAGAAGCGTATTGAAAACGGATGATTGTTGCCATTTAAATCTCTTTCCTCTTTTTTTATTCACTGGCAGATTATTCCCATTTTCATTCTGTTTGTTGAGTTCTCTGCAGTAGGCTTCTTAACTTTTCAATTCATTCTCAGTTCTAGCTCTCTCTCTCTCACTCTTCTACTGATGGGGTATTACGCTGCCACAACTGTCATTCGCTATAAACTTCTCTCCCTCTCAAAAGGAATCAGCTTCATTCTGATTCGTAGTTAATTGCTTCCAAGATTTGAATACAGCCAATCAGGATTAGTCGAGGGAACGACTGAGAGAAACCAGACCATGACACGCTATTTTACCCACCGTTGTACTACAGACAGGTAAAACTTTAAAGTACTTTAAATATAAACTCAACAGCGTTCTTTGTAGTGTGTTTTTTTCTTCCAGAAGATTACAAGAAGTGTTTTGGAACTCTTGACAAACTGTAAAACCCTTTTTCCAATTCTAATTGGAAAATTTTTTGTAAGAGCGAGGCGTCTTAGCTCGGTCGTGAATTACAGTTGCTGGTTTGAAATGATTGTATATGTGCCAAACCACAGGCCTGAATTCAGAGCTGTAATGAGATGTGTCTGGATTGGGTGTCACGGTGTGGGAGCAGCCTGCTGATTGGCTCCGTGACCCAGCGTTGTGAACGGATCACAGTAGATGGTGTTTAGATCTAAAGGGAGAGTCTGTGAGCTCTGATTCTGTCCACCTGCAGAATCCAAGTCCCATGAATGCACTTCATTAAGGGCTGAACACAAAGCTGGCTTGTCCCCCAGGCCGACGGGCCCGCTCCTGTACCACAAATAGAGTCGCTGTTGTTTCAGCACGGCCAGGAGAGACTGGAGAAACTGGATAGAGTCACTAAAACCTACTGGTCTTTCTCTCTCTCTCTTTTTCTCTCTCCCCCCTCTCATTCTCATGTGAAATATGAAACAGAAATATAATGCATGGATTTGGACTGGTGAGCAAGCTTGTGTTCCATTTCCTTCATGCTGTGTCGCTCACAGATGGGAGATGGTTGGATGCGTTCGCGCAGCTGTTTATTTTCCCATTCTATCAAATGCTTTGTCTTGCTTTCGATTCTTTCACTGCCTGTCTTTCTCCTCTCGCTCATTGTCGTGTGCTTTCTTTTGTCTTTGTCTTCCAGGTGCACGAGGAAGGAGAAGTGCGAGCGGTCATCCGAGCCTCGCCGTTTCGCCTCCGACATAAAGCAATGCGTGAAGCTTAGCGTTCACCCCAACAACATCTCTGTGTCCCAGTTCAGCGTCATGGTAAGCAGAAAACCTACATGGTAAGGCACAAAACACAAAATAAATGTGTTTTTGAGCTTTGATCATTGCTAGATAGATAGATCTTACATCTTACACCCTGCAGCTGTGATGATTCACTGTTCCATTCCCATGTAATCACTCTATAAAATATCCTGGTCTTTACTCCCGAAGGAATACTGAAGAAATACTGAACCCCTTTAAGTGTTTTTAAGGATAAAGCCAAATGCTGGATATATTGACATTAGCATTCACTAATTCAGTTATGGAGCCCATTGCTGCTCTGTCTCCATCATTAATGCGATCATGCTCTTGTAAGTTCGGCCTTTATGGATCTGCCTGTTGCACTGATGCGTTTTATAAAGACACGTCATGCGGCTCATCCACATGGCATGTGCATGTCGATTCAGCTAAACATGTCGTGCAGCAAGATGAGATGGGATGTCATTGCAACTCTGCATTCGTATATCAGCACCCACATCTCTGATCAAGAGAGTCACACTTTCTGTCAGTTGTGTTGTGTGTCGGCTGAGTGCAGCTAAACGCTGACTCTCACATTTGCTCTTCCAGTGTGTGTGTGTGTGTGTGTGTGTGTGTTAAAATCCATCAAAGCAGGCCATGGTTTCAGACCTTATCCTTCTGTAATACAGCACCTCCTCTGAGCCTTTATATCAGATTAACAAGAAGCTGGTCTTTTAGCTGATTCAGGATCTGTGTTCTGGGCCCAAAATCAAACCTCAACTACCAGGTGACGAGTGCTAATGAACTCTCCTTACATCAGCATATAAAGCCAATACTACGATTGCCAAGAACACTGTTTAACAGGCCCTAGATATGTTTAAAGATACACAAAATCACTATACAGTATTTAAGTACTGTATATCTTTCATTGAGGGCCTTGTGGCAAACAAGCTATCTAGGCAACCAATCACAAAGCAGATGTCATGAGATTTAATAGTAGCTGTATTGTCACTGAAGAGTCAATGTTATGGTTTCCATAGAGAAATAATGTTATAATGAAATGTAGTGATGTAATGGCTGTAATTTACCTACTGTATGAAATATATAATGTTCTGGGGGGGAGATGTTATGACTGGTCAGGGATTTATCCACACAGCAAAAGCAAGGGAGTTTAACCTTTTCCCTGCAGACTGAAATTAACTTCAGGAAAACAACACTGTAATGTGGAAGATTGCAAATGGGGTGCAAAAATAAGCCGAAGGCATACACGCTATTTCTTGACCTTTCTCATTATTAAATACTTGTTATTTGAGGAGATAAGCACAGAGCTCCATGTATATGATCAGTATAAAGCAAATAGGGTCTGAAGAAAGTTGGCTGGCTGTTACATGTTTGTGTACGATACATATCATCTCATAACCTTTACATTAACAATCCATTCTACTGCCCCTACTATAAATAAGTTCTTTATAAACCAATAGTTAATAAACTAATAGGAAATGTTTTCGATAATAGACAGGCTCTGATGAGCAGAACACACAACATCATCTGAAGGAGGATTATAGTTTTAAACCGGTTGTTTACAGAAAACATCACTCATGGCTAAACTCGACGCTAAAGGTGCTCTCAGAATTCATTTAAATGTAGATTGAGTTTATCTGTGTGATACAACAGGGGACATTCACGCAGTAAGTACAGTCACGCAGCTCCGGGGGTCTCCGGAGGGTACGGCGATGACTCTTTCCCTCTCGCAAATCCCGAAGCATAATTAAATTCCTATGTCAGCATTCGAAGTCCACGAGAACCTGCCGTCTCGACGCATTCTTCCGTTGAGGTAGGAGGTAATCAAGTAGACTGCGTTTCCCATGTCGTACCCTCCGCCGCGAGAGGCCCTTTTTGTTTGTTTGTTTGCGGGGTCCCTCTCTTCGGCGAGCGAGGTGATTTTCATATTTATCGTGGCCGGCGCGGGTTCGTTCGCCGTCGCTCGAAATGTAATTGAAGAGATTCTCTCTGCATCTCGCTGTAAAAGGAAAAATAAATTAAATCCCGGAGCGCCACCGTCGTCCACCGCCGCCTGCGGAACTTTAATGGGAAAGCGGGAAAGGGAGAGAGAGGGGACGAGTTGGGAAGAGGGTCTGCTACATGTCCCTGCCTTTTCATTAAACAGCAATCTAAAAACAGCCCCGGTCAGCCGTTCTGTCGAGCAAAGGGTGTTTCAGTCCGTATCACGAATGTAATGCTGGGAGCAGCCGCAGCCGAGAGGATCCATGCAATGCTGCGGCTTCCCATTAGTGTGGATATTCCGATTTCATCCACTTCACCTCCCCTGATGCACCTACAGAGCTTTAGTGAACACTTCCCAAAACAACCCCCACCGCTGTGTCAACTGAACAGAGAGAGTCTCAGTGGATATTTTAAACTTGTGTCTGTCATACAGCTTTATTTTCTTTCCTCCTGCAATCTCTTTCTCACTTTCTCACATGCTAACGTGCATTTCGTATCGGGATAGCGCAATATGGATCGCAAGTGGATCGCATTTACAACACGCATTTTAATGCGTCTCCAATGTGATTAAATCAAATTAACTGAAAATGTTTTATCATTGACAAAATTGGGTCTTTGGGTCAAAATGTCTGAGTAAAGGATGCTAATACACTTTAAAATAGGTATTAAATAAGTTTATATAGTATAATATAGTAGTTTTAAATGCTTATTCTTGTATTTTATTTAGAACTTATTGAACTTACTAATCCAGTCACAGTCTGATAACATTGTGTCTTGGATTTGGAATTTACACTTAACTTTTAACATTGTGCTATCTGATAGTCACAAGTCACATGTTAATGGCAGGTGCAGTGGACCTTTATTTCAAACCCGTCACTTGCTCTTACTTCAGCCTGTTCTGTTTCTTTAGTCTTCTCTTTCTCTGGCACTCACTTTATGCAACTCTGGTGTCAGGCGGCACATGTGCTTCAGAACTGGACTTGAAATTTAGGCATTGTGGGTAACAGAGATGGAAAGGACACACGGTGAGAAAGAGAGAGCAGCAGCTCTCCAGATGAGAGTCATAAAGAAGCGAGAGAATAAAAACTCTCACCCCTCAGCCCTCTCTCTCTCTCTGTCTCTCAATACTCTCTCCCTCTTTCTCGCTCGATTTTCCAGCCTCTTGTGTTCAGTGAAACACATTAGAGTCAGTGCAGGCTGACTGATAGCTGAGTGAAGTCTCTTGATGGATCTGGACATTGTCCTCCAGGAAATTTAGAAGATGTGTGACCGCCGGTTTAATGGCCTGATTTGGGCGCACAACTGGCCACGTGTCAGCTGGGATATTTATGGAACAGTCGTGTGTGTGTTTTCCGAGATGTCTTGATGTCTGCGGTAGGATTGAGATTTCCCATGTGTTAAGTCTGCGGACTTCCCTCTCTCTCTCTCTCTCTCTCTCTCAAGAGCATTTCAGACGTGAGAAAATATCCACATTACAGCAGTTTTAGGGCCAGCAGCATGACAACACCTAAATGAGAAGTTTATTCTGTGTGCACGCACCCTCTAGTAGTTCTAGTTTCACACGTGAACTACGGTCACACTAGACTTCAGCTTGTTTGTGAACATAAGCACATAAAAAGTAATAATTATTAAAATAATAATTTTGCTTTCTGTTGCAATTTTGTTTTTCTGAATTTGATCAGTAGAGGATCGAAGCGTTACAAATTGATCTTTTAGCTGCAACGAAAACAAGCTTTAAAGCTGCATGGTTTTAACAATGTTGCCGTTTGTTATTTCTAATTTAATATTTACTTGAAAGAATCAGAGGGTTTCATTCATTGCTCATTTCTAAAGTAATGCCAGGTGTGATTGCACCTGTAGAATAAAATGTGTATCAGTTAATATTACACACCTGTCTTGTCCTTTATTGCTTTCTTTAAATAAAGGACTCTTCACAATTTAACTGGTTGTTTCACCTTTCTCTTTGACAGCTTGTCCTGGAGGCACATAATGTTCCAGAACTTTCTGCAGGGGTCAACTGCACCTTTGAGGACCTGGCGGAGATGGACGGTCTGGTGGAGGGGAATCGCATCACCTGCAGCTCTCCTGCAGAGAAGGAAGTGCCACGCATTGTTGTAGACCAAGGTGTGAATACACATTGTCACCAACCAATCAAACAAAGTCAACATAATAATACCTGCCTACTTCCTAAGTGAATTTGGTGTTTATTGATGGGTCAGTGAGAACTAGCCTTAATACTGAAGCTTAGGCTGAGACTAAGGATGATTGGATGTTTGGATGATTGGATGTTCTTCATACTCTGGACCTGCTTGATTTGCATCAAAGAGAGAACGACAGCCTAAGAAAGAGAGAGAGAAATGTAAGCACCTGAACAGACACCAAAGTTTACATGCTCATTATCTCGCCTACAGCTGTTGACTTTTGCCGCAGGACGTGTTTTGTAATTGAGTGAATAAAGGTCGTCAAGAAAAAGACAGTTTGGCATTACGTCTTTTGCTCTCTCGCCCGTCTTTCTCTCTCTCTTTCGCGCTTTTGTTTTCCGAGGCTCCATTGGCAGAGAGATTTGAGAGGATTTTCGAGTAAAGTGATTGGATTGGTTCTCCAGAACCGATGACACTCTTCACTCCATCTGCTCGGGCTGAAAATGGTTTTGACAACGTTCACTCCAGCAGATAAGAGAGAGAAACGATATTTCAAGAGAGAAAATTGTATTTTCCTCTTCTTTCTCTTCCTCTCTTATTTTGCCCTCGCCGTTCTCCGACTCTGTTCTCATCGTCTTCGTTCTCTCGCCGACGCGGTTGGTTACTCCGGCATAATTAAAATGAGAACGCATCTGGGCAGCTGTCTAGAGGCTGGTAATTTTTCATTATATGAAAATATCTCGACGTGCAGATAATAAAGATGCGTATTTCTGCAGAAACGGGGGAATACTCATCTGCGTTTACTTCGTAGATGAAAACATAATATAAGATAGAAAAAAGATACATGCCAATAAAGATTCTAGAGTCTACATTGGCAGAAACCAAATGTTGTTTTTGAGTTTCTGATATCGAAAGCACCTGCCAATGGAGAATGGTCGGTGTGCGTTTTTGGGGCGCAGCAGATTTGGGCATGTGGGTAGATGCTGTGCGAGGTGTGTGAATAATGATGCATGGAAGTCTCATTGGAGATGTGACGCTAGTCAGGCCACCATGAAATTACAGGTCGGCTCAGTCTGCAGGGGCCCAGCGCTCCGAAATGCCGCAGCGCAAACACACACTCACACACTACTGGATATGTACACTGTTACACAGTCGAGGGCACACACACACACACACACTACTGGATATTTACACCGTCTAATAGAGAGTTTGAGCCTGGGGCTTCAGTCAGTATTTGGAGCATTTATAACCCCTCATAGTGGGAGGCATAATTAAAAACAATAAAGTGGATTACGTCTTGTGTTTTTGTGGATTCTGTATTCACACACACACACATAAATATATATATATAGAGAGAGAGAGAGAGAGACAGAAGGAAAGGAAGGAGAAGATTAAAACAGAGAAGGTGATTTATTAGCTGGCTCGAATATTCTGCAGTTTCCTCCTGTTCCGTAGCGTCATGGTAACCACGTATGTCCTGAGTGACTTATTAAAGGCGGACACACACTTCAGCAGGTGGCAGGGGGCCTACACACACACACACACACACACTCCAGAGATACCAGCCATCAAGGTAACATTTAGGTGAGCTAATTAGGACAGATTCAATGTCAAGCACACTTTACAGTGATTGATGAATGATTCGCTCTATGTTGAAGAAACAGCACATGACAGGAAGGTAGTGTTTTGAGAAAAAGAGAAATAGGTGAGAAATGAGAGACAGGAATGGGCAGAGAGAGAGAGAGAGAGGGAGAAAGAGAGAGAGAGGAAGAGAAAGGGGAAAAGTATGATCTTCCTTTGAGAGAGGAGAAGTCGTGTCTTGTTGAATTAAACATGAGCTTCTTCATTAGCTCAGACAAAAGCACACTGAAGATGGGCACTTTTGTGCCACATTTCCATTAACTCATACAGGTCTCTCTCTCTCTCTCTCTCTCTCTCTCTCTCTCTCTCTTAAACATGGATGTTTTCATATGAATGGGTTTTAATAATGGCTCCTCACTGGTTTGTCATTACTCTGTTTATAGAAGGAAGTATTTAATCACCTTTTATAAAACTCTGTTTATATAATTAGCCTGATGTCATTGGTGTAGCTTATTATGAACACATAAAGAGAATAATAATCAAATAATTGCTAGGTTGAAAACATGCATTGATTGAGATTCCAAACTTGTAAAACGTTTCTGTTGTTTGCGAGTCAAGACAGTTTCGCAGCGGCCGGCGATTGAAGCAGGTCAAATATCTCCAGCCAATCACGAGCTGTGTTGTTGTCTTAGCGATCGAACAGTGATAAAAGACAATTGTTTAAATGGAAACAGCTTTGAGTTCGTCACTATCAAACAATCTCTGTAAAATTCAATAACAATCTACAACACTTAACAACCCCTCCAACCCTCTTTTGACTTTATAGGTGACCATCAGATTGTGCAGCTCTACCTCAAGTCAAAGGAGACAGGATTAGCATTCGCTAACACTAGCTTTGTATTCTACAACTGTAGTGTTCACAAATCGTAAGTCTTTCACTCTTTATAAAAGTGAATAGTTCACGTAAAAATAAAGTTTCTATAATTATTTACCCATTTACACCAAGCTGGAGAACTGTAAGAGCATAATTCATTTTATTATAGCATCTACATCCCTGTTAATTACGCTGTTTGTCATAGAAGCTTTTGGCTATCAGCTCTTCCACTAAAACCATTAACTCTCAACCGTAGTGTAACGTCCCACCTGTTTTTAGCTAAACTCAAGCTAGCGGTATTAATCAGCACCCATTACTTCCCTCAGGTGTCTGTCCTGTGTCGGAAGCCCCTACCAGTGCCACTGGTGCAAATACCGGCACACCTGCACGCACGACCCCAGCAGCTGTTCCTTCCAGGAGGGCCGTGTCAAACAGCCAGAGGTGAGTCATTCATGATTGGTCACACACTCCAGGGGCCTGGGTTTGTAATTGGCCCTCATCATTCTCAATTGGACTTAATTGAGCTGATTGGTGCATAGGTGCCGTTCGGGTCACTTCCTGATTGCGTAATGTTACCCAACATTATTGCTTCGAGTTGAGCTGCTATCTGCATGTCTGATCGCTTTGAATTGGACTTAATTTGAATTAAAACTCTAATATTTCTGTCTGGATCCCCACCAACATCTTATTCCACATAAATTATCAATAATATTGGCATTACACGTACGCCTTGAGGCCACCACAGGCCTATTCGATTAATTAAAAGCTCAGTAATCAGCACTCTTTGATGGAGCCAAACCCCTTCCTAGCAAATTCACAGAGGGATGATGGAGCATGTTGAATCATAGACTCTGTTTCACTGAAATGCCCTTTACTCCTAGCTAACAATTTGGGGTTGTAAGAATGTTTTCGTAACGCTTCCATTAAGCAACAGAAACTGTTATTAAATTTCTAATTATTACAGGAAAGCTTAAAACGTTCAGTTTTGATATTGCTTGGTTATAAGAAAGTTATTAATTCTGTAGCGTTTCTAAAATGTTCCACTAACAACTTAAGAATAAAGTTTTTAATATAATATATAGAATTAAAAAACGCTTTGTATAACTTTGAAAGAACTTTTAGAGAACGTTAGCCAATATTCTGAGAACGTTCCTTGTTAGCTGGAAACCCCCCCTAAGGGT
Source organism: Botia almorhae (assembly GCA_036877575.1). Lineage (NCBI taxonomy): Eukaryota > Metazoa > Chordata > Actinopteri > Cypriniformes > Botiidae > Botia > Botia almorhae. The sequence goes on along the minus strand of JAZGTJ010000812.1, from coordinate 2,616 downwards.
CTATGTGGTGTGGCTCACATTTTGCATTACACGTCTGAAAAAAATTGCAGATATGATTACATACGTGTGCTTAGCTTTGAAATGCGAAATGAATTATGAGCACAAAAGCCCCCCTGAGGCTGTGTGTTTTAGCCACACAATTGCATTGCCTAGTCTTTTAGCATTCATTAGCATCTCTTAACAGAGCGCTTTTCGGGCCGCCAACATTTGGCGTTTCAATTATCAAATGGCCACACAGTCAATATTGACCAGGTTAATATTAGGATTCTCTATTGTGTGCCTAGCGACTTCCCGCAAAGCCGGGACCGAATATTAGCACACATTAATGACATTTCCACTGTATGTTTTTGTTTGATTTTTGTTTTAAGGCAGATGTTATGTCTGGTTAACGAGTTTAATTAGGATTTCATTAACCCTTTGTACCAGAGGTCTCAGATCCATTTTCCAACTCTGGGGGCTTAGAATTAATGACCGTGAATGTTTACCGTGCAAATCCTCAAAGCAGACGAGTCGAGTCAACTTCGCACGGAAAAATGAGACGACCTTTCTTGCTGACCTTCCGCAGATGATTTTTTTTGTGTTTTATACCAATTAAGGGATTGTTGGTGATCTGAATAATCCAGGCTGATCTTTGAGCAGTCAGGGAAGTGAGAAGACCCCCCGCAGTCAGAGTCTGTGCTTTAGCGCTCGAGACCACCGAAGAAGAGTCCACATACACCAAACAAAACGTGCCGCAGCATCAGAATGTCGCCTTTGCCAAGATTGAGCAGCAGTACATCTGCCATTCACAGTCTGTCACATTGAATTCGACAGCCCCTCCTGAGCTGTCTGGTTTTTCATTTCATTATCATCTTTTAATTTGCGTGACACTTTATTGTTTAATGAAAACAGCAACAAAGGAATTATGTTCGGTGCCAAAAATTCAAATGTAAGTCATTGTGCTTACTTCTCAGTTGGTTTGCTCAGCTGGCCATTTAGATTAGATTGTTTCTGCTATGCACCATAAAATATTCAGCTCAACGCATGTACAAGTTTAATCCTGTTATACAGAACAGTGGTACCTCCACAGCCTCATCAGTAAAGCTCAAGTATGTTTTCATTGACACCAAACCAGAAATGTGCTCTATTTAGAACTGATATTGTACTGGATATGATTGGATGGATATGATTAAAATGGCCGTTATTACAATGAGTCACTTTCAACTAAACAAATATAATATTTGTTTTGTAATGTGGGTTCTTTTAGTAAGCTGTCTCTAATACTGAAGCAGTTTTGAGAAATACAGAAAATTATTCAGTATACGCACACACACACACACACACACACACACACACACACACACATACACGTGTACATATGTTCCACTGTGTCATTTACACAATTTAATGAAACTTTCACACATTAGTTTGTTGTCTTTCCTTTAAAAGTAACTGAACGTGTTAAGCTGCTAATTACACAAAGAAAATGACATGATTAACTGTCATTAAATTACAGCAGAGTTTTGAAAGCCCCAATATTTTTACTGTAAAGTAACGGTTTCTGTTTCATTGGCTTAACAAAGCAAATCTGGAACCTTCTCAAAGACCTCTGGGGTAAATGTACCACTGGTGGGGAATCAATGACTGAAACAATATGGGTCTTTATTCCTCTCTCTCTACTACTAGAGCTGGTGTTAAATCCTGTCAGTGTGTGGCTGTGTCACTCTCTCATATCTCACTCATGGCCTCTGGCGTAACACTGCATGACTAAACACACACTGGCCTGACCCAGGCGTTCACAACACTTCAGTAGAGAAGCTCTGCTATGGCTTGGCTTTATACAGCCTGTTAGGAATCACAAAGTGCCTGTTTACCATGTGTTACAGGAGATTAATGTAAATCTGTGGCATGATATTAAATAATAGATACATCAGTGTATCTGTTGTGTTAGTATATATATATATATAGTTTAGATACAGCGTGGAGTGGATTTGTTTCCTATGATCCTAAATAAGGTTTTGATATGAAGGATTACGCTTATATACTTGAAATTAATATCGAAGACAATTTATATAAATATAAATTGTTCATGCATATGAATTTCTTACATTTTCTTACATTTTATTTGAAAACCGTTTAATAGATGAGTTGGGATGATAAAGGCACATACTGATAAATAATAAAATGTATATTGAATGTAAGTCAATTTGGATAAATGTGCCAAACGCATAAATGTAAATAGAAAAGCATCCAGCTTTTATAGGATTTTTACTGTTTAAACGCATCCCAGGATGCACCTCTTTGACCCGGTTCAAAGTTCAGACAGTTTTGATTTGGGTGTTTTTGATTTAGCATAAACAGTTTTTGATTGGATGACTTTACTACATTTACATGAATGTATTTGGAAAACAGTTTTATCTGAGGTTACAGTGCACTTATGCCTTGCTCTACTAGTTGAGCTTTAGGAAAGCCTTAATGTGGTAAATAGCAAAAATAAAGAGTCAATGCTTCCAAACATTTGACCGGAACTGTGTGCTGTTAACCCTTTCGCGCGTGAGTTTTCTTTCAGGCGACAGACCCCACAGCGTGAGTTTTTTTTATGCGACCGTTATTTTGGAACGAATCAAGTCCAGTTAC
>JAZGTJ010000811.1:0-77734 GCA_036877575.1 Botia almorhae | reverse complement strand
AATGTAAGAAAATAAAAATAACATAACGTTTTGTTTGAAAGATGCTTTTGTCTCCGTTTCATAAAAAGTACAGGCTATATATAGAAGTAAGCGCTATGTAGAATATGATGTATATGAAAAGCGCTATACAAATAAATGTAAGCGAGTTGCTGCGGGGGCGGGGCGGAGGATCACGATGCCGGCTCAGCATCGTGATTTTTATCGGCCATCGGCGATGGACGATGGCATCGTCTATCGACCCAACCTTAGTGTGGACCACTATTTTCTTTTTGATCCTCACAATTTTGGAATCCAGTCGCGGGCCGGATTGAACGGCTCAGCGGGCCGGATTCGGCCCGCGGGCCGCCAGTTGATGATCAGTGGTTTAGATGGACCCGTCTGTTGAGTTCCTTGGTCATGATGCTTCATGATGCTGTTTGTTCACTAGTGTTCTCTAACAAACCACTGAGGCCTTCACATGCCTTCACAGTTGTATTTATACTGAGACTAAATTACAGACAGGTTGACCCTATTAATTAATTAGGTGACTTCTAAAGGCAATTGATTGCACTGGATTTTATATAGGGGTATCAGAGTACGGGGGCTAAATACAAATGTACACCACACCTTTCAGATTTTTATTTGCTTAAAATTTTGAAAACCGTATATTCTTTTTGTTCCACTTCACAATTATGTGTTACTTTGTGTTGGTCTATCACATAATAATGTACATTTATACATTCAATATAATACATTTAAGTTTGTGGTTGTAAGGTGACAAGATGTGAAAGATTTCAAGGGGTATGAATATTTTTGCAAGGCACTGTATGTGATGATTTGTTGCTTAACCGTTAACATTTATTGCCTGCAATTTCCAATTACTCCAATGAGATTTCAATGTGTGTGTGTGTGTACAGGTTTAGCTATACTTGTGAGGGTCAAATGTTCTAACTAACACAGTGAAATATCATGACAACAAACGTGTGAGACATTAAAAATATTCAAGATTTATCAAATAAATAAGATTTATCAAACAAATCTTATGTCTGTCACATGTTTGTGTGAGGACAAGGTTTAGAAGTAGGGTCAGGGTTGGGGAGGAGAAAATATAATTAGTGTAACGAAAATGCTGAGACATGAGGATCCATTTGCAGCTTTAATCAGAATCGTCAAAGACAGGCCAACCAGGTCAAAATACCAGCAAACAGTAATGTGGGGAATAGTCAAAATCAGAAATGTAAACACAGGTGGAAGTCTAGGCAGGCAGCAAACAATCATAAACATTAAACAGTCACAATTTAAGGCAGGCAGCAAACAATCCAAAACGTAATCTAAAGCAGAGTCTAAAGGGCAGGCAGCAAACAATCAGAAAAACACCAGAAAAACAGAAGCACATGGGAGTTGTAGTCCGAATTCAGTTTATTACTCTGGCGAGGGCTCCCCCTGGTGTCACAAGGAGGAACGGGCGGGCCTCTCCGGATAAGCTCTGTGGAACTCCTTGGTTAGAGTGGGGTCCAGGATGTCCCCGACATTAACCCACAAGCGCTCCTCTGGGCTGTACCCCTCCCAGTCAACGAGGTCCTGGATTCTTTCCCCTCCGGCATCTGGAATCTAGGAGCTGATTCACGCGATAGGCCTCCTCGCCGTCCACCATGATAGGAGGGGCCTGTTCCCGGAGACTCCCCTCCGGACCTCCAACCGGTGCACCAGCGGGCTTAAGCAGGGAGACATGAAAATTTGGAGAGATACGAAAATTGTCAGAGAGATCAAGGCGAGCCGAAACAGGGGTTATCGTTCTTAAAAATTTGAATAAACCCATGTACCTTGGACTGAGTTTCCTACAGGGGAGGCGAAGACATAGATCCCTGGTGGAGAGCCACACCCACTGTGCTGCGCTGCAGCCAGTCTGTTACAGCGGGGAGGTCGGTGGGTTCCCCGGACAATGGGAACAGTGGAGGTTGGAAACCCAGAACACATTTGAAGGGAGTCATTCCTGTGGGCGGCTTGACAAGGGAGCTCTGAGCGTATCAGATACCTGCTCCAATCAGCCTGACGCTGGTTGCAGTAGGATCGAAGGAACCTAATAATCTCTTGATTAAGGCGTTCTGTCTGACCATTCGACTGGGAGTGATATCCAGACATCAGGCTGATGTTGACTCCTAAACTCTTAAAGAAAGATGACCACACACGTAAGGTAAACTGGGGGCCCCGGTCCGAGACTATGTCATCCGGCAATCCGTAGAATGTATAAAACAAAGTTACATAGCAGTTCAGCAGTTTTAAAAGCAGATGGAAGTTTGGGAAGGGGTACCAAACAGCAGGCTTTAGAGAAGCAATCTACAATCGTGAGAATAGCGGTGTTCCCTTGGGAGCTGGGTAAGTCCTTAATGAAATCTGTAGCGATGTTGGACCAGGGCCGGTGTGGTGTGGTATAGGTAGTGGTTGGGGTCTTAGAGGATTGACAGACTGGGCAGTTTTGGATTTCAGAACATGGATTTCCATGCACCTGAGTGAGTGCACATTTTCTAAATGGCTCAGGCATGAAAGTGAGGTTATCGGGGCAATTGGCGAGACGGGGCTGACATTTGTTTGCATTAAGAATCTCTGTGTAGTGTTCCTACTGTACTGGGGCAACTAGGACCTTCAACTAGGCATGATATGTTCAGGGCACTGAGACTTGGGTGTAGGTTCAGCTTGTCTGGACAAGGTGTTAGCCTTAGCATTCTTAGGGCCAGGGCGATAGGTGACTGAGAAATCGAAACGAGTGAAGAACAAGGACCAGCATGCCTGACAGGGGTTCAAGCGTTTTGCAGTGCAAATGTATTCTAAGATTTTGTGGTCGGTAATGAACGTAAAGGGGTGTGCAGCTCCCTCTAGCCAATGCCACCATTCTTCTAAGGCAAATTTTATGGCTAGCAGCTCGCAGTTACCTACATGGTGTTACGCAGTTACAAAAGGCGTCCACCTCGACTGTAAAGGGGAGATCAGGATCTGGGTAGTGTAGGATGGAGGCGGTCGTAAAGCGTGTTTTGAGTTCTGAGAAGGCCCTGGTAGCCACATCGTTCCACAATAATCGACCTGAAAGACGTTTTGTGAGTGAGGTAAGAGGCGTGGTCACAGAACTAAAACCACGAAGGAATCGACAGAAGAAGTTGTGAAACCGCGGAATCATAATTCTTTCACAGTCTTAGGAAGTGGTCATTTAGTGACCCCCTCTTAACTGATCACATAACCAAGAATGGTTCTGCTGGTCGTGTGGAACTCACACTTCTCGCCCTTGGCATACAAATTATTCTTAATAAGGCATTGAAGGACCAAACGGACATGTTTGATGTGATCCTGCAATGACTCAGAGTAAATTAAAATGCAGAATTTTATCGTTACATCATATTAAGGTTACGATAGTCTATACATGGCATCAGTCCCCCGCCCTTCTTCTTGACAAAGAAGAACCCTGCCGAAGGGGGTGAGTTGGATGGACGAATAAAGCCCTTATACAGTTCCTCCTCAATATACTGCCACATGGCAGCGGACTTGGGCTGTGACAGTGGAAAAATTCAACCATTAGGAGGAGTTGCGCCGGGTATGAGGTCAATGGCACAATCTACCGAGCGGTGTGGCGGTAAATGTGAGGCTTTGCACCTGCTAAAGACTATAGCCAGATCAGAATACCCGGAGGGGAAGTAATCAGTGCAAGGTACAAGGGCACATGGGAGTTGTAGTCTGAATTCAGTCTAGTACTCTGGCGAGGGCTTTCTCTGGTGACACGAAGGAGGCGGAGCGGTGGCCTCCTTCGTAACAATTAGCTTAATATAACATTAATGGAAGCCTAAGGAATGACCTCACTAATATAGCAAACAGATACGTGTGCTTATTGTGTGTGTGGGTTTGAATATGTGATTTACAAAGACACAAATGTGTATAATGACGTGTATAATAATGTAAACATGGTTCTTGGAGACACTTGCTGTGTCCTCATAAACCAAATCGCTTAAAAAACATATTAAATGGTGATTTTTTTTTAAATTAAAAAATGCCAAACGTTTTCTGTGAGGGTTAGGTTTAGGGGTAAGGTGAGGGTTAGGGGATAGAACATACAGTGTGTGTGTGTGTGAAAATTTAAATCCATGTGTTTTCATAGCTAGTTTAATACAGTAAAATGATAAATACTTTAAAATGTATTAAAATATATAATTTCCTTGCACGCAAAATAGATGTCTAGAAAATTAAGACCCTGAATTCACTTCTGTATGTTTTTAGTAAGCATGTGATGAAACGAATCTTTATTTGAATGTTGATGAGCATTCTCTGAAGAAAAGATTTCACACAGCACGTCTGTCTCACTGCAAACTTCAGAACAGCACATGCTGAGCTTAGCCCATTATTAGCAGAACAACCAGTCACAGAGCCTCCAGAATGCACCAAACTGCCAGATGCAGGCAAACAGAGAAAAGAAAAACTGAGCAAGCGAGAGAGAGATCCAGCCTCACTGGAACAAAACATTGGGTGCAAATGTAAAAGATGCTCTCAACAGCCACTCGCGATGGAAATGTTCCTAATTTATCTGTATGAGTGTAATTGCTGTCTTGTTTGGTTAAGAGATTAGGAGGTTGAGTCTCTTTGTGTGGTCCTACTGATTGTACAAACAGAGGGCAAAACTCCTCTCTGCTTTACACCCTGGGCAGGAAACAATTGTGTGACAAAAGAGATTTATTTCCAAAGAAGCTCATGTCAGACAAAAGCTTTTGACTTGCTCATTTTTATACCTAAAGGTGAAGTGTGTTTTAAGCCACTAGTGTCAACAAATGTTACTGCAAAAATAATCATTATTTTCAAACAGCTTTCCTAAAATTCTCGTCTGCCATTGGTCAGTGGAACACAGCCGATGCTTTAGTGTTGGGCCGCTCAGACTCTCGGGCATACACAGAGACTATTTGATAATGCCATAGTATTTACAATATAACTTCTTTATAATAAGATCTGCATTTTAGGCTAATTTAACAGGAAAACACTTAAACATACTCAAAGACAGCACATTCAGACAGAGACAGCACCTTTGTTCATTCTGGTTTATATGTCATGTTTTTGGGCAGATTTTAAGCTTGACCAGTTGCAGGAGTGTTTTGTAATCATACAAACACATATAACATTAGGTTTCTATGTTTTGTAGGGTCTATGCTTTCCATAGTCATAAATAGCTTTTATACTGTACAAACTGTGTATGCTATCCCCTAACCATTTTCAAATAAGCTTCATTTAGTATATTTAATATTCAGTTTCCCTTGTGGGGACCGTTGGTTGACAGCCCAAACCTGACCCTCACAGAAAACGTTTGGAATTTTTTAATTTAAAAAAATGACCATTTAGTATGTTTTTAAGCAATTTGGTTTATGAGGACACATGAAGTGTCCCCATAAACCATGTTTACATTGTTATACACATGTCATAATACACCTTTGTGTCTTTAAAAACCATTCAAACCCACACACACACACACACACACAGCCCTCTTGTCAAACAGTCTCAAACCATTGTGACAAAGCTCCCAGATCATGTCTGATATTGTCAGATGGCCTGGAAAATGAAAAACCCAATTAAAGGAGCAGTGCAGGGATTAGCTCTTCTGCATATCAAAAGATGTCCTCCAGCCATTCTGCTCAAATGATATTGGTTAACAGCTCACTTTGCCCGGCCACAGTCGCAGAGCACTTAGAGCATAATAACTGCCTTCCGATCTCTGCAAACCTTCTCTTCAACAAACAGGTCATTATTAGACTGTCATTTTCAGCCCTGTAGACCCACACAAAGGTGTTGCAGACCCAGAATTCATTTAAAAATCTGATGGTACAAGGGATTGTTACAAAAAATAGAAATTAAAAAGTAAAAATGGTTTTATTTGTCCTTATAGCACAGTAATAAGATTTAAACCCCACTAAGTCCTGAAACATTTATGCATGGGTTTGTGTCACAAGACTGAAAGATAATAAACGATAAAGATAATGAAGCAAAATCCCAAAAAAGACCCAAAGTCTTTCTTCAGCATGTTACCCACATTTCATTAATTCTTGTACAGTGGGAAGGAAGACAGAGAGAAATGGCCAGCCAGCTGTAATGATCTTCATCTCACTGTGGAACATTAATATTCAGCCTAATGTATCTGATCACAAGCTGCAGGCCATAAAGAGCAGGCAGGCAGCACGGCCACATTAAACAGTCTGGGCGGAAGAAATCGGACGCTAGTAGTACAAACACATGTCAGGTATTTCCTGACTGTATGCAGACATTTGTATATGGGGTTGGGGCTGCAGCTTTTTGTATGTTTTGGGATCAAATTTGACCCAAATGACGAGCAAATGTTTGAGAAAATAGAAAAAGAATCCTTATATTCTCAAATCTCAAATTCACCTCAAATGCTTCATGTGCCAAACGTCAGAATGTGAACTCACATAAATTGCCCTTTTTCATCCATTTTTTCCCTTTTTTTTGTTCAAGCGGTTGACAAGTCAGTTCTTTTACCTCATCTCATTTACATTTAATGGCATGATAATACACATTAGCCCACGATTTTAAATAATTACATCCTCACAACCCTCCACCCCCTATAACCCTTTATCTCCAAATGCGCCTTTCCAGGGCTTTTTGAAACTTTCATATTTCAAAGTGCAATAATAGCAAGTGCTTCTGTCACAGAAACAATATATAATATGTGAGGAGAAAGGAGAAGCAATTTTCAAACGCTGACTGGGGGTGAATAGGACATTAAGCCCCTTTTCTCCACTGCTGCTGGGTATTTTTTCTGTCAGTTGACAGGTTCAGCTGTGAATGCTGGGAAGTTAAAGACGGGCATTGAGAGGCAGAAGGTGACAGCTCACCTGTCACAGCACCCCGGCCCGTTTAATTCCAGATGAAATTGGAAAAAATCTCAGCTGCAAAACAGGAGAAATCGTGCAGATCTATTCATAAACTGTAATGTTAAAGAGTGTATGTATGCACAGGTTGCCTCTGTAACAAGCAGACAAATGTGCTGAGATGGTTGGTCTGAATGATAAAGAAAAGATAGACAGAAGAAAGAGGACAGGAGAGAAAGACAGACAGACAAGACAGAGACAAACAGGAGAAAGAGACAGACAGGAAAGAGAGACAGAAAGGAGAGAGACAAACAGACATGAGAAAGAGAAAGACATAAGAGAGAGACAGACAGCAGAATGTTTGTCTCTCTCATACAGGAGAGAGATACAGGAGAGACAGACAGGTAAGAGGCTTGTTGACAGAATGCTAATGGCTGATGAAAGTAAAGTGTTTGTTAAATAAACAGATGCAGCCATAAGATCCGTGTCAAAAACTGTGCTGTCAGCATTCAGTATCAGTTATCAGCCTGTAAGGAATGTAGTTACTTTTGCAGTAAACACCGTAAACAGTGTTTATCCATGACTGACTGCTTACTGTCCAGTGTAGATGTGCAGTGGTAGTTGATCAATAATATGTATGTGAACTTTTTGTTGTCAACATCAAATGTATAACATTACAATATACAATATGTATACTATATACAATAATATTACTATATACAAATGTAGAACAAAACATAGTGTAGCTGTGTCCACACGTTTTTCAACATTTAACATTATGCTGCATGTGTAATTAATACAGTAACCAGATAAAAGAATCATAAAATAAAACAAAATGCAGCTATATATAAGTGATATTTAAAACATGAGGTATTTTTCTGAGGTGTATATATTAACAGTTGTGAAATAAGTGCCTAATATTAATTCTACTTTGTTGCTGCAAGGACTTTTTCATCATAGATGCCTTAGTGATCTAACAGTGCTTGTGAATGTCAAAGAGTTTGAGATGATGACCAATCAAATCAAAGAAGGCAAGGTTTAGGCGGGGTCTACAGGCTCGAGAGTAAATTCCAGAGCTATGCTTCAGTTAACAGTTATAAGGTGCAATACATTAAGTATCTAAACTACATATTTTTAACAGATGTTTCACGATAGAAATGTTAAACGACTGACAGAAATAACCACGGATGCAAACTACTTCACAATTAGGAATTATAATTTACGTGATTATTGTAGCCTAATGTAGGCCCACTGACATGTTTTTAAATCTACATTGTTACCCAATTGTTTGGCTCTAAACACTTGCTCATATGTAGGTCAGGAAAATCTACATTTTCTCAGGTAGGTGCATGCCCCCCAACCCCCCTATCAAACTACATTTCAGGCCCTCAGTATTTATAAAACCTTGTATACGGCCCTGTGTGTGAGGAGAGAGAATGTGGGTTTAAACTGCCACTGTTCTTTATTCTTCCTGTTTAATTCTTACAGAGAGAGGGAGAGATCATGTGGAAGAATCCTCCTGTGTGCCCCTCTGAATCTTTTCCCCGCGATTGCACTGTACTGGTCAAACAAATTCAATTACTACAGCAGTATGTGTGTCATTTTATGTCAATTACAGTGGTAATGTTCTGCAGCATCCATTGCTGGCAACTACACACATGTTATTTCTTGTTCTGCTGTGTCATTCATCTATAAAGAAGGTGTATATTTTGCATGACTTGACTGCTGCTCCTCCTTCATAACACAACTGTTTCTCTGCAGACGCTTCCGCTCATGACTGACACAGCTCAACAACTTTTAGACCTCTGAACCCACAGCAAGAAAACACACACAGTCTGTTTACATACATGAAACATTTCAAAAATTACTTTCTTAACCAGCATCTTTATTATGCTTTTCAGAAAAATATCTAAACATCATTAAAACATCATTAAAAATTACATTTACCTGATAAACAAAAGTTTGTTCCAGTGAACATTTTGGCCCTTGCAGATTTGTTGCTTAATTTTGATAATTTTATTGTTCAAATTAATTTTTAATTATTTTTCATGGGAAAACAAGTTATGTATATACACAATATATACAGTACAATATATATTACAATATATATATTAACTACTATTGATTTGTGTTGATTTAATTAGCTAAAACATTTGACATTTAATAACATGAATGTATGCAATGCATGTTAAACAGACAGATACCAAACACACACAGCTCTGTTCTCATTACATCACACTGTACTTTAAACTTTAAGTTTCTCTCTTTACTCATCAGACTCTCAGTGTATGTTTAGATAAGCAGATGAATTCACACTTGCTTTATCCTGCAGTAATCTGTAGAATAAGAAAATGTATGCTTGTATTTCATTAAAAGCTGCCTCATGACATCACTGGGTCTCCTCACAGGCCTGCTGGTGGAGACGCAGTGAGCGGGGGAAAAAATTAATGTGCTGAGGTTAAACGCTGGAACTAACTCATCTTTCAACAAGGCTGTTATATTAAACCATAAAAATGCTCCGATCAATCTTGATTTTCTGCTGCTTAAATCTAGCTTTCCTCTGCTATTTTGTTTTTTGTGATTACATGTCGAATGTATTTGCTCCACATCCTGGTTAAAGCAAGATAAAGTTGTTTTCTTCATTTGGTGTAAATAACTTTCACATGCATTTATGTGTTTGTTGTTTAGACAGTACGACAGTAGTGTTTATATTACAGAATGTGTATGAATGCGTAAAAATATTACGCACTAAAGCACCTCCAGAGATCAGGGAGTGAGGTTTACACACTGCACAGCTTTTCAATTACTATCATTTTCACTTACACTTTATAAACTAATTCATTTGATTAATAATCGGCACATTTTATAATAAAATATTTATATACATATACACACTTTTTTTACAGAAAATACAGAAGTATTTTTAGCTTTGATTCTCCCGTACCACAAGGAAAGAGTGACTGTCTGACAGGTTCAGCCGAGCGCAGTGAATCGACTCCACACACAGAGAGAACAAGACTCTTGGTCTCGCTAATTGGATGATTATTGTCATAAAACCTTTCAAACAGCTGTCGTTTTTGTCCCTTTTTTACATTCTCTCTTTCATGAGATACAAATGAAGTAGAATCAGTGCAGAGCACAAACTCAGAAGGCCACAGGTGTAATCGCCTCATTTTTAAGCTGTGTTTGTAGCTCTAATTAGCCGCTCCCCCTTGAGCAGTAACAAGGGCCCTAACGAGAGTGTTTTTTCCAGTAATAATGGCTGCAGATACCTGCAGGGTGAGTGCCCGCCACTGTTTCTCATTCTGCCAGCCAAACTGTTGGGCGCTGGGGCTTAATGATCCTGAAAACAAGACAGGGGGTAAACACACCAGGCGGCCCCGCGTGTTTGGAGATGCCAATGCCGTAGTGTGTGAGAGTCTCTCTCTCTGTGAAAATGCCTGTCTATATATATATAACAGCAATGAACAGGTTTCTATACGTTATCCTGCTAATACAATGCCAGATAAACACACACGGGGGCAGTTGTGGCCTACTGGTTAGTGTGGCAGGCTTGTAATCAGAAGGTTGCTCCCCAGTTTGCTCCCCAGGAGCAGCAGTGCTGCCCACTGCTCCGGGTGTGTGTATGTGTTCACAACTTGCAGTGTGTTCACTCCTCACCAGTGATGGGTTAAATGTAGAGGTCACATTTCTGGTATGGGTTACCATATCTGAGAAATATGTCACTTTCACATAGACATTGGAATATTGTTTACACCAGAAAGTTGAGGTAATTTTATTTTCTTACTTGTAGCATAGCTTAAAGCTTCTGTTAAAGGCAGAGTAGCCAATGCTTCCAGAAACATTTTTGTTATGCTGTTTGCAAATTTGCAAATTTTCTGCAGTCAATAGCTAACAACTGCTTTGAGTTGTAAGATAGTATGTTGTGACGTGTATATATGCAATGTGCAAGTGAATATACTGTGTACACACATACACAAAGTGCATCTATAACTATTGGGACAGTAAAAAAAATAGAGGGTTAGGGAGTTGTTTGAGATTTTTACAAGACCACTGGCTCGTATGAGTTGTTTTGTATCCTGCTAAACAACACTAGGGTTTGTGATTTTTACATGCTGACAGATGTGATTAAAAAAAGTTGCTGCTAAATTTGCAGCTGGCAGGCAAATAAATGCAATGTAAAATGCGGCAACAGAAGTGCAGGTTCCTGCTGCTACGGCAACAGCCTCCACACCACACATTTGCTGCTTAGTTATAGTCAACGTTTAGTCACATGCTCAACTCAACTGTGGCACATCCGTTACAACACTGTAGCTCTAAGCACTACCTCAATCTCTCTCTGTGCTGTGGAAAAATCTCCCATTTCTACAAGATCCTTTTTTTCATTCGTTAATTTCAATAATGTGGAGTTTGTAGATTCTGAGTGTGTCTGTCTGGTCCTGTGTGTGAACCCAGTGTGAAAACTCAGCAGTGCTGTTTAGTATTGTAATGAGAAAGACTCATGGAAGCTGAAGTAAATTGAGCTCGCTAACATGATAAATGATGCTAATAAAAGCCAATTGTTCTCCTCTGCTACTGTTAGTTTGTATGAAAGCCAGATGGTCTGTATTAAGCGTCATGTTTTCTGTTTATATGTTCATATCTGATAACAGCCCCTAATGCACATCCTCTTCAGAAATTAGTTTAGTTGTGGTGTAGACTCTAATTACACACATATTTATAATTGCCCTTACTAATATTATTGTAGTTTATTAAAAAAATGTATCCTTCAAATATCATATTATCAAATACATATTTAAATATCAAATCCATGACAAATAATATTTTTGTTGTACATTTAGTCATTTTAAATCTTTCTGAGACAACAGAATCTGTGTAATCATAAATTACCTTGGCTAATCCAATATGCTGCCAATTATTTGATTTAAAGAAGGACAGAAATCTGGTAATTGCTGTTGTATATCGCCCACTGAAAACTAAATAAAGATTTTATTAATGAATGTGCCAATTTTTATGAGGTATTATTACACAGTTTGACAGATTCATGATTGTTGGGGACTTTATTATTCATATTTGCTGTGATACCAATCTTCTAGCAAAAGATTTTAGTTACTTATTGACTTATTTGATCTGCTCCAAATGGTCAAAGATAAATGGTCCGGCAATGCCATAGAAACCATTTAGAGCACCCTAGCAACCAACATGAATTAGCTATATCTCAGCACCAGAACGTCATAGAGACATGGGACTTGGTTCTTATGATTCACACACACATCCCAGGGCTCGCAAATTTTTTAATCCCTGGTAGCCCTTTGGACAGGCAGTCTTTGGATAGCCCGAAATAACTTTAACTAGCCTAAATAAAAAAATACATTATATTTAATGTAGAATATTGTAAAGGAGACAAAACATCAATCAAAAACATTTTCAGAACACAAACAACAATCATAAAATAATCAAATTACAATCATCAATACAAATATTTGGTTCTAACTGAACTGAAATTTCTATGAAGTTGTAAAATCAAAATAGAACATAATTCAGTCTGTGTCAGATTCTGAATCTGAAATATCAACTGAAGTCACAGATAAGAAAATGCCACTCGACGTTAAGGGCATAGCATCTCCTTCATCAGCTTTCTCCATCTGTCCACCAATCTCCACTTCAGAACTAAAATACCTGTGTAAATCCATGCCTCTTATTTCAACGCACACATAACCATCAGAGATTTTCTCTCCACTGCGCATGCGCTCTATATCACATGTTGCTGCGGGAGATTTCACTTGTCACATAAGGACAGTAATGACTGACAGGACCAGCGTCACTGATACTTAGTATTTAGATCGGGAATTGAAAGCTGTGAAAGCTGACAGCGAGCGCGCATTTAAACGCGATTTCAGTACCCCACATATTGATAGATTACATACAACATAATTACCCGACCAAATTTGTAAGAGAATGCAAAAGCATTGCAATATATTTTTCCTATTTATAAGATAGCTAGAACGTTCTCCACTGTCTGGATAAAACTCATGTTGATCCAAACTAACTAAACTAATCTGTTTTTTACTGCAGTCAGAAACTTTACAAAGTGACACTGAGTCTGTGAAAGGTGCTAAATCAAACAGTTTTAACCTCTGCACTGACTACACCTGAATCTAGAGGATGCACTGTACCAATAACAAACAACACACAATCTACAATCACCACAGCAGATCTGCCTCACAGACACCGAATCTGTACAGTTTGAATAACATCTTTCAGTGTTATACAACAACCACATCAAATGAATATATGGCTTTTAATAAAGTTAGTAAAATAGCCTTGACACTATGCTTACACTATACTGCCAGTGGAGAAAAACTGCTGATGTTGTTGAAAATAAGGGATAAATAAGGAAAATGTATATTATTTTCTGTTTTCTGATGTTTTAAACATAACTTATTGTCATAAATTATTTAAAAAAAATAAGTTTGTCTGAACTGAGCCTTTAAAGTGCATGTAAATATATTCTGTAAATGTAAATAAACTCATTACCTTGAGGAACTATTAGGAACTATTACTGTACAACCACAATTATCCTAAAATGTAATTTACATATAGCGCACCAAATAATAGATATATTTACTCAATCCTTGCCAGCTTCTACTTCCATATTCATGTGAAAAGCAGTAGTGTATAGTTATTTCCACAGTTTCGTACACATTCACACTCGCGCTCACACACACAAACCTAAAGGCAATTTAGCATCTCCAATTCTGCATGTCTCAAATAATAGATGCCTTACCAACACATACATACTTTTAAGTGTAGTTTTAAACTGCTCAAATCACATGGATTAAGGTATTTTCATGCCTGTGTGGAAACTTGCCCCAAACCCCCAAAAAATTCTTTTTTAACAATAAATAAGCTTATTTTCCCACTATTTTAGCATGACCAGAATGACCACAGGAACTATGTGATTATTATGTCCTGTGTCTGATGAACCTGATGCTTGGGTTTGAGATATTTGGGTTTGAGACAAGAAGATTTCCAGCCATTCAAAGTGAGACCTGTGCTGATGACATCATCTGTACACACCCAGCTGAAGGGATTAGACTTAAAAAAAGTTTAGCACATAATGTCTTTGAAGTTACTGCATTTTCTATTATGTTCCTAATATTGATTGGTTTTGGGCGTTCTATCTACGCTACAGTTTTGCAGTTTTACAGTTGATCTTAAGTTGATCATCTTATGTTATATATACAAACAACTGTTTCCATAAATGTAATTTTCCATCAGAAAATACATCAATGTCCTTTGATTATGCTCCAAAGAAAACATGCAGTTTTTTGTTTTGGGATGCTTCCATGATTGTAGCTAATATGAGGAAACATGGCAGTAGATTTCATAATTATACTGATGTCAGCTTTTTATCTCCGCAAGACCAGATTTTTCAGTGTTCAGTGTTTTTTAGTCAGGCTTCCTCACACACAGACAAATAGCAGAAAAATAAGGGTATATATGCATAATCTCAAAACAAAACTATTGCAATTTGAGAATGAATTGATGCTTTGCCAACCCTGAAAACTAGATTTTGAATCTATTTTTCATACCAGATCTCAAGTCTTGTTAGCCCTGTGATAGAATGAAGTGTACCAGTCACAAAGTTCAGGAAAAACCCAACAGCACCACCCTAGCAGTACTCAACAGCATTGTGGCTGCTATGAAAACCTTGTGTGCAGTGTTTTATTTGGGCTCATGTAGTGTGCAAAGTGAAACAGCATGTAAACCTGAAATTATTTTTTTTCGCATGTTATTCAGGTCATTGGCTTTTATTTATAGTTTTGCAATAAACCCAAATTAAATTATAAACAGATTGGGCTGTGGACAAATACAATTCTGCATATGGCACATGAAGGCTTTTGCTTTTTACTGAAAAAGTATGTACTGATTTCACTATGAAAACAGAGCATATTCTGCCCTGAATACAGTCTTTGTAGCTGGTGTGTAAAGTAATGAGTATATCCTATTTTATACACTGGGGATGATAAAAAGCATCATGGTTTTGATTAAAGCCATAGATGTTCAGTTTGATGCGGTAGCAGCACAGAGCGAGAGGATTAATCTTAAGTTAGTGTTTTACCATCTCTCAGCAATGCTCTCAGCCTATTGAAATGTTGTCCCGTGAATAATGATCTGTCAGTTAGGCAGGATTTTAGGCCCAGGGTGGGATTTTCTTGGGAGATAATATATAAGCAGGGGACAATATATTATTCATAATGTAAAGCTTTAGCCCAGCAATTTCACCTCTTATACAGGGAATGGTATTAAAGCAATTCCGCACTATAAGCTGTGTACATGACAGCAGCTATTGTCACACTGCATCTCTGAGGAGAGTTGAGGTCCTGTTATAAATTTGAACACAGAAGCGTGTCGTTAAAAACCGAACCACAAAGCATTTGTCGGGATGCTTCTGTAGCTGCCACAAATCACGTTTATCAATGTCGTAGCACTTGCTTTGAATTGGCAGGATAGAACTCATCCTGTTGTGTGTGCTAATGATTTTATAAAAAATGTTTGTAAGCCCTTTTTGTGTGCTGTATGGATCCTCTGCAGTTATGTAAGGTGCCACTTTCTAGACTGACGCTTAGGCAGTTGGAGGCAGGGTAGGTGATTTTTTCCCAAAATATTTTTGCTGTTTGAAAGTCTCCTCACATCCTGATAGCGATCACTGAGTGGTCTAAATATGAGATATAATCATTGCATTCAGTCCAAAGGTCCTACCTGCCTGTCAAACTGTATGTGTCCATGTTTTTTGAAGGCATGGCTTTGGAGAGCGCTCTAAAGGGACAGCGGGATCTTATGCTTTTAAAGCTAGCTTGCTATTGCCCACCTCTTTGAAACTGCCTACCCTACCTTTAATCTGGGTCTTTATAGATCTCAGAGTGGACAGTAGAATTTTAAGTCTCAGTCCAAAAAGATGTACAGTAGTGGCAACACCTAAGCGCTAAATACTAATGGAAATACCATAATTACCACACAGAAGAATAGCATGTGACTGTGGAGTTTGTCATATCTGAGCCAAGTGTTACAACAGAGGAAATTCACATGGGCTGCTGGACAGAACAAACGTCCATCTGAGTCCTACGTGCATAGATGAATAATGAGAAAATGCACATAATATTAATAGAGTATTTTATGTCTTTATATAATAATGTTATGGTGGAGGCTCCAGCACCCTCTCCACCGCAGCAGCAGAGGGAGAATTCCATCTCCGGAATACTGAGAACCTCACCCAGAACTACACTTCCTATCATTCCCCGCCATCATCTGATTACTTCCTGCCATCACACCTGATCATCATTACACTCACCGTATTTAAGCTGGACATTACTAAGAAATATAGAGGACATTTCCTGCAAATCCAGAATGCAGCAGCACATCTGGTCTTCAGTCAACCAAAGGGAGCCCACATCACACCCCTTCTCACTTTACTGGCTACCGGTAGCTGACACTGGTCCTCAGTACAGTTACCAGAACTTCACCCTCCTACCTCAGCTCCTTAGATATGCGTCCCTTCTAGCCATCTACATTCTGTAAATGAGTGATGCCCTCTTGTTCCCTCACAATAAGGTACCAGATAGCTCTCAAAGACATTCTCATATTCTGTCCCTCTGCTGAAATGAGCTGCCAGCCTCCACCCGATCTGCCGTGACCATCACAACCTTCACAAACATGACTGAAAACACACCTGTTTCGCAGACACCTGACTAATCCTTAATGATCTGATGTTTAACCTTGCTTAATGTTGTATAAATAATTCCTTTTCTCTTTACTGTTCATCTTGTCCCTGGCGTCAGAACTATTCCTACTTGTAAATACAGCTTTGTAGACTAGGCTTGTTGGATAAGTGAATACATGTACATTTAAAAAGAGTGATGAAATCATCATACAATCTGTGTAAATTTGAGAAACACCATCTGGCCTATTTATGCATCTTTTACCAGTGAGGTTTAGCAGCGAGGCTATTTTGACAATTATGTATTTGTCTGCTTAAACATTAGTAAACTCCTTCAATGTCTATGAATAACTGAAATACTGTTTCCTACCTTGTGTGATTGTCACTCTCTCTCTTTCTCCCTCTTGCCATCAGCCATCAGCTCCTGCTCTCCACCTGTCTGACTGATGGCGGATCATTATAGATAAACAGACATCATGGTAACACTTTACAAAAGTCTGATTTGTTAGCATGAGTAAATGCTTCAAAAGTTTTAAACAGACAATGAAATATTTTTTTGAAATATACAAATTTTTTATGATTATGTATTGTTAGCCAAACTGTCGCATTTTCAGCGTGCCAAAGCATGGGATCAAAATGATAAAAATCTCTGAAAAGTAATGCGGCTGCAGCACAGAACTGATCATTTTTTCCTATAAAACTGTGTAAAATTGATTTGGAAGTTGCATGCAAAATCCACTAAATTTTATTTATGGTACTTTTTTATTTAAAATTTATATTTTATTTATATTTCTCTTTGTTAAACTTTCAAAACAAATATAACCTTTGATTAAAGAAATCTCAAATTTAAACCTATTAATCACATCCACAGTAACACAAACTCACAATCCTGCTCTCTGTCCTCCTTTAAAACTCTGCAGTGCATCTAAATCCGTCTGCACACTGTGCGAAAAATCTGTACTTTGACATGTTCACAGACAGCCGATTAATGGCTGTTGCAATCTGATATTTCCTCGAATGGAATTCTGGCAGTGTTAAAAGATTTGAGACACTTTTCTGCAGTGTGACTTCTACAACAACCGTCAAACCAAGAAAAACTAGGAGCACTGAACCTGATGACGCAGTTAGCACGACAACTTCAAAACGCCTCAGAGAAAATGGGGGGAAAAAAATTCTGTTTTCATTATCAAGGCAAGTCATGAACAAAATTAATGCCGCAGATTATTGTTGTTTCCTGCTAGCTAACATTTTCGCATGAAAATGCGAATGTCTCATGGATTGATGATGTAAAACTCTGGACAAGCCTTCTTGCATGCATCTGTTTTTGATGTGTCTTGACTGTCGTACAGTCTGACATCATGACAACTGAGATCCTACAATGTGACATGGGGATTGTGTTCCTACAATCTGAAAAGCAATAATCGCAAAGGACTTTTAAAAATTGCACAGTGTGCCCCTGGCTTAATATCTTTGAGCTGGAGTCTAGCCTGTATCAATGTCAGATCACCTTTAGGACTCTAAGAGTAGATTTAACTGCAGTAGATTGCGACCCTGTCCCAGCTGCTGCACAGGTTTGGATTTGCTTGTATGCGTTTGTGAAGTCCACCACACTGTAGGGTCTCCTGTATGTCATTGCACATTTTAGAGACCTCATGCTGCCCTCTATGTGCCTTTGAACCTGTGCTGGCGGATTTCACAGTGGATTATCACTGTACCGACTCAGAGGAGTCTATGTACCTGTTCGCTGCAAACATGTTTATCCTATAAGTACATCACAAATGTAAATTCTTTCTCTACAGAAGCACAATAGCTTTTTAAATATACTTTTGTTCCTATGTTTTGCATATTTCTGTCATTGAACATATCTTTTAATTCAATCATAATATGATGTGATGTCATGTGACTTATGTTTCCTGTCATCTGTAGTGCTGATGTCAATTACCTAAACATTAATCAGCACCATCAATGACATCATACAAACTGTTTAGTATTCTCATTAGTTATGGCTGATAGGAATGATTCAGTAAGGATCATTTTCGCATCCAATACCTAGTTTTATCAAATAATCCTCCACTAATAGTCATTTTCAGTGAATTTTATAGCTTCATTCATTACCCTTTTTGTATAAGTAATTATTTCTAAAATACCAAAGAGTCATCTTTTTGTCCTGGCTGCTTTCTGCAGCTGATTTATGGTCAGATCCTGTTCTGATGCTGTCTTGGCGAGGTGTGACATTTCAAAATATTTATAGCTCTGGCACATTAAGGGTTTCCCTTTGAAGGTGACCGACTGCTCTCCCCCCATCCCTCAATTAATGGAGTCCTCTGGTCACACTTGAGTCTCATTTACCTGCTCCTTACTGTCGTACATGTGGAAAAACAGCTCATAAATACGCAGTGTTTCCCTGTGAGTGAGATGTTTTGCGGCTGGAAACTGGAGAAGCTTCCACACCAAAGCACTGAATCTTTAATATTTTATAGATTCGATCTAAACCTTCTGCCCAAAGTGGCAATTAAAATTCAATTAAACTGACTAAAAGCATCATATTAAATTTCAGCTCTTTACGAGCTCTCTGCTAATGCTGTGGGACAAATTTCAAATATTTCTTATTTTTTTCAAATTATATGATCTTGCCCGCATGCAATAAATGTGACACTTTTAGGTATACTTTCAATAATTGTTTAACTGCAACCCTTTGAATGAATATAATTTTAGAGCCTCTTAATCAATTATTATTGGCCATTTTAATAAAGCTAACCCAGTGATATTGTTGTACTGCAAAGGTAAAACAATAGCAATTTTAATTTTACCACCCAAATTTCTCTGAATTAATTGTAAATAATCAATTTATTATAATTAATAATCAAAAATAATTCCTAAAGTAGAGGTTAAATATTTACCCTAAAGAAACTGATGTTTGCTTTTAAAATCATGGTTAAATCCCCACACATTCCCTTACAACACTAACAAACTGGAACTGAATAATTGAATAATTCTTCAATATTAATATAATTTACATTAATATAATCAATCGATACCTGTGTTATTAGACTAACTTAGACTGACAGTGAGTTTGTTAAAGATAAATTATTGGATGACCAGTAATTTTCCTCTGTTAAAATAAAATTAAACATAGATTCTACTTATTGGACCAAAAAAAAAACTGTATGCAGAATCTTCTCGAATAAAATTTTCAACAAGATGTTGAAAATTGTGTACTGTCACCTTAGCCAACACAGTCAAAAACTTGGGTGTTATATGAGACAGCAATCTGTCTTTTAAAAATTAAATCTCAAATGTTTTACAAACAGCCTTTATCCACATAAGAAACAACACTACGCTGTGGAATATCCATTCCTGATGCAGAAAAGCTAGTTCATGCATTTATGAGCACGAGACTGGACTATTGTAATGCATTGCTACGTAGTTTTTCAGCATCCTCAATAAACAAGCTATAGTTACCAAAATGCAGTAGTGAGAGTTCTTACCAGATTCAGAAAATGTGACTCTCTCTATCATCTCTACACTGGCAACCTGTTAAGTACTGTATTACATACAAGTAATGCTTACAGGGCCTTAAACTGATTAAGTTCTGTATATTTAACTGATCTTCTATCATGCTACAAGCCAATGCGCTCCTTAAGATCACAAAACTCTGAACTTTTTGGTAATACCTACAATTTCAACGGTTAAATTTAGCTTCTAGAATAGGCTTCCTGAGGGCTCAGACACCCTCTCACAATTCAAATCTAAATTAAAGACACATCTTTTTAGCCAAGCATTCACATAATGCATCTTATAGCTTTGTATTTCAATTACTGAAAAAACTATCTGTCCTGGGGTAGCTACAGATCATGCCAGCTCACTTATGTATCCAGCATCTTAAGATGACTTGTGATGACCCAACACTGTGTAGAGATGATGCCAACTTCTGTAAGGATTTAGAGAACTGTAATTTCAGGGCTGGCTGCTTGTTTTTCTAAAATGTACTCAAGAAATTAGTTACTCCAGCCACAAATCAGACAAATGTATGCACAGCTGTAATGTAGTTTATGGTCTTCCGGTACATTGTCTCAAAAACAGCAGATGTGAAATTGTGACTATACTGAGGATTGTAATACTGAGTAACTATAGTGAGGATTTTTGTCCACATTCTTTTTTTGCTGGACATTATATGATGGGGTTGTGGAACGTTTTTACTCATAATAAACATTTAATGTGTTGATTATGCAAGTGTGGAATCAGCCCTGTTGATTAATGCATAGTTTACTTCCATTACAGATAAGACAAGCACTGTGTTCCAGAAACAAAACATAGCTATAAATCTGCTAAACTGAGCAGTAACATTATCAGCTATCAAAAATAAAAACCAGCATTAGCTGGTGACCTGTAATGAACAGCATACATTTTGTGTGAGGTGAGTGTTAAGTGTATGTGGAGTGAGTGTTAAGTGTATATGGGGTGCATGTGGGGTGCATATGTTGAGTGTATGTGGGGTGAGTGTTGAGTGTATGTGGGGTGAGTGTTGAGTGTATATGGGGTGCATGTGGGGTGCATATGTTGAGTGTATGTGGGGTGAGTGTTGAGTGTATGTGGGGTGAGTGTTGAGTGTATGTGAGCTGAGGTGAGTGTTGAGTGTATACGAGGTGAGTGTTGAGTGTATACGAGGTGAGTGTTGTGTAAATGTGGGGTGAATGTTGAGTGTATGTGAGGTGAATGTTGAGTGTATGTGAGGTGAATGTTGAGTGTATGTGAGGTGAGTGTTAAGTGTATACGAGGTGAGTGTTGAGTGTATGTGGGGTAAGTGTTGAGTGTATGTGAGATGAATGTTGAGTGTATGTGAGGTGAGTGTTGAGTGTATACGAGGTGAGTGTTGAGTGTATGTGGAGTGAATGTTGAGTGTATACAAGGTGAGCGTTGAGTGTATGTGGGGTGAATGTTGAGTGCATATTGGGGGAGTTTTGCATTATGCATTACTTTCTCTTTCTGTTTTTGTTTGACAAAAGACTGAAAAATATCATTGCCTAATGCACAGCCTCTGAATAATTAACTAATGTTAAATAACTGTCATCCTGCCATGGTTAGCCAAGATATTTGTAATTGTGTTTTTATGGTACTGTTTAAAATGAAAGACCCTCAAATAGCGAGTCTACCAAACTATGATTAATGGCCTTATAAAAGACTGAAGTGATTATTTTTAACGTTATGGAGTTTCTTTGTAAAGACCGTGATAGTGAACTCTGAAGAGGTCAACACATGAGCAGAAGAATATGACCAATAGCAATGCACTGTGCTCAGCAAGAACAAAAATGAGAAGGAACATTGGCTGTCATCATTACAGCATGAGAGATGGGCCGAGGCGGGTAATAGTCTCCACAGAAGGACATATTCCTGATCTATTCTCTCCATGAATCAATCCGTGTATTAGACAATGACAGGCCAAATCCGGCCGTTTTGCCCAGAATGATTGTTCATGCTCTGTGTGGGCCTGGGATATGGCTCTGGGACTGAACTGAGCCCTTTCTTCTGTTTGGGCCTCTGATAGACCCCCAGAACACAGGCAAGTGCTGACGCTCTCATTTCACATTTCAAATGGACCAGCAAATATATACGAACGTGATAATGTTCAGCCACTCGTTATCGCACACATTTACACACAGCAAAAATCGTTTCTTTCTGCGTGTAGATAGAGTCTTCCTGCTCTAGCGCATGCTGGCATATGCTGCGATAAAACATGCATGGGAAATTAAAAATAAACATAGTTTGATTGCTCTTTGTTTTGCAGCTAAGGGGGAACAATTATATCTTCATAGCTGAATGGAACATTTTCAAACAGATCATCTTCCTCGCTGCTCGGCAGATGGCAAGAGGATGTACAGCTATCTTGCTCACGGAAATGAAAGAAATTGAGTCTGAACTCTTTATAAACATCACACACAATTAGAGTCAGAGATAAGACAAAGAGGCCATCAGATGAACATCTGACAGACGACTTTCAACTTTCTTCTTAAATTATTCTGTACTTGTAAATGACTCGCGGTACAGGAAGTTGGGCTGATGTGATTTTCTGTGATGTGTTATCTTTGTGATATTTTTCTTTTTAAAAAGCCAATCACACTATTTTCCCTGTCAGTCATTTTAAAGGGATGTATTTGGCTAGTTACCACAAGCCCGACTAACTCAAACTTCCACCTTCTCACATGAGGAAACAAATGTTGTGGTATATATTGGCTGACCTTGAACTGTAAGTTACAATTTCTTTACAAACAGTGTGAGTACAGAGAGGGTATTCGTAGAGTATTATTGATTTTTCACACACTGACAATGCAGATGAGGGTTGATGCAAAACAAAATAGCGTTTTGGAAGGTCCAGAAGATCTCTCTCTCTGGACTGATTCTTGAACTGAAACAGCCATCAAGACATTTCAAGTGAAGAAAATAATAAGAAATTCTGAGCTCCTTGAAGTCAAGAGTCAAGAAAGAACTTACAAAAGTGGGAGAAAAATATTTTTAAATCCGCATTAGGGCACTGAAAACTAACACAAAAAACAGCTTGGGAAAGAATAAAGTTTCCTTCAACAAAGCAGACAAAGGCACCTGAATTTATTATTTTATCTTGGCATTTGACAGTTACTGCACTGCCATCATCTTATTTTATTCATAAATCCAGAGGAGATGATGGTTGAGAGAGGAGAGGGAGTGAGACCAGAGAGAGGAAAAAGTTCTTTGTTTTCATCTCTGCTTCTTGACAAACACGTCTGCAGGACCGCACATTGCCTGCGAGAGGCGTCATTCCTGACACAGCTAATGATGTACAGTAATGTGTTATGCCTGATGACTGCTGACACGTGAGAGACTGTTTGGTGGATTCACCATCAGCTTTCCGAAGAGAGTGTCTGGAATTCTGGGACACATTGAAGAAAGCCATTCATTAAATGGAAGACACGTGTGACATCCCCCTTCAAGGAAGCTGCAGCTATACATTTTTTTTGTGGTCATATCGGGAGGAGATGGAATGTACAAAGGAATGCCTGGATGTTTTTGGAGATGACATAAAACCAGGATGCAGCCAGGGAAATGGAGGCAGGAGGCTGGAAAATAATGAGTAATGGAGGAATTTAGCCTGAGGCCATATGCCTGCTTTGCCTACTTCTGTATAACTAGTATATTTATAATTCAAATACATACCTTTAATAATTAACTACCAGTGAATATTAAAGGAGAATACAAGATTCAGTGAAGAGACTCATCTCTGTTCTGACTGCATCAAGGAACAAAGGGATGCAGGCTGCAATTTCTGCTGGACAATGACAACCCTCATCTGCACATACACGACCACTGGCCTGCAGCCTGATTAAAATCAGCCACATCTCACATTTACACTGTACAGTCAAATAAACTGATGGATGAATAATATGCTGGTCATTTAAAAGATTTTGTCCTTTTTGTTCCTAATCAGTGTATCTTCACCTTGGAAAGCTTTCACAATGATTCAAAATGATGATCTATTAATTTTGCTTGTTCACAAAGACCCCTGGAGTGATTCATACATGTAAAGGTAGATTTGGATGCCTAAAGGATGCTAGAAGAAAAGTTAGTTCAGTAAAGTATGTGGCAGACACACAACAACATGTTTCATTATATTAGAAACCACATTACAATTGGAGTAGGTATTATTTTATTAGTAATTAAGGCATATTTGGGACAGTCTGAATAGATACTCAGTTTGGCTGAGGCCCGTCCTGTCTGTCCACACAACAAGATATGAAACTGTTATGTTGTGCAATACTCATACATACAGACATAGATAGTAATATGTTCTATATATTAGTGGATTAAAAAAACTAATAATGCATAATGTTTAAAGTTAAACACTTTATTATTTATTGGTAATGAATTACCTAATCACAGTTTAATTTAAAAGCTATGCCCATAAGCACAACATTTTAATGAGTAATTTCACAGAATACTATATTAAAACGCCATATTTAAAGAAATGTGTGTATATACTGTTTATAGTAAAATGGTACAATGTAAAAATGTATATCCAATGTAAAGTGAAACATCTATAACATGAAGAATTGTGGGACTAGAAATGGGTTAATGTGTTAATTACACAAAATCTAATTCATATGTTAAATACTGTTTGCTTTTGTTAAAGGTTTTAAATTAAAAATAAATCTGGTGAGTCTCTGGATATAATTCCACATCATGATCTTTATAATTTTTTATTTCAGGTCTGTCAAGTCACAAACAAAAATATGGATTATCATTAATATACTGTATTATCTCTGAAATTGTGATGTTTCATGATCACAAGATCAACACCCATCTGCTTTCATCCTGCTGCACTGATACTGTAAAACTGAAACTTTACACAATGAAACTGAAACACAAGCACTGGTCACTTATTAATATTATAACTCTGTATTTAATTTGTATTTGCGATCGGTCTACTGCAAACACAGAGCAACAACATTCTGAAACATATTTGCATAAATATGATAATAAGGTTGATCATTTGAAGATGCCATGTGTAAGCATATCCCTCTTTGATGTTGTTCATACATACTGAAAGTCCTCTGAGACATTTTGGTCTGTTTAGTGTGTGCAGCTTAAATTAATGAAAGACTTTCCGTTTACTCCCACAATTATAGTACAGTAAAAACAATTACTTATAGTGTGGGGATTAAATAGGTAAGTGCGTTTTATAATTTTAGGTCCGAACAAGTAAAGTTCATCCTGTGGGAAATTGGCAAGCAGCTCGATTTTCTGATCAGTTCTTCCGCTGGCCTAAAGCGGCCTGAAGTGACTTACCCAAGTCACTTCAGGCCTAAAGTACTGCCCCAAGTATCTGCACAAAATCACATCCCACTCGTAGATTTGAGTTTAGGAGAATATTAATGTGATTACTGTTGAATTTTTTTGCACCATTGTGTGCTTCTTAAACTGTAGTTCAAACTCTGGCTATCTAAGCAGTTTGGAACATTCGGAAAAGAGAGACTTATTATAGAACATTCACTTACTTTCAGCACATGACTAGAACAGTAAGCTTACATGAAGTGTTCAATTCTTACGATGTTTCTGACATAAACACTATATATTACTAATGTACAATGATCCTAAATTAGAAAGCCTAATGCCTGTTTCTCACATACTCCATTTGCAGTATGGTTGGTAATGTCAACCCGAACATCTTACGCACTGACACCTCTTAGCTATGCTCAACAAGAAGTCAGCCATTGTAGATTTTTTGACTTTGATTAGCATTTAAATACTCCTCCTAGGGATTACATGTGATTCTCACCAAATTAGGTGAGCATCATGCGAACACATTGAGGATTCAAAATTGCTAAGGGATTTTTGATATCTCAAACAGTGTTGCTATGGCAAGGCAGTAAAATTATGAAGGAAGAGGAAGTGTACCTACCTACATACCTACAAACTTTGGGAGTATGTTTGGTATGGTGGGCTGATGACATTGATATGACTATTGTGAGTCACGGTTATAGCACCACCAACTGGCAACAGGAAGTGTGTCACTTAAAACAAACCTACATTAACCCTAGAAATTGACAAAAAATCCACATATGATCCCAAATGACTGAGCTTCTATTGGACGGAGCTACTTAAAATAATTTTATTCATTAAATTATGTTAATGATTATCTGGTTGTCTGACTTGATGAGAACATACACGTACATGGTTTTGATATCTCAAAAGGTGTTGCCATGGCTAGCAATAAATTTGTGGCAAAAAATGAAAACAGGAAATGTCTCATAGCTTCTTTGGGAACTGAATGATTTTTTTTTAACTTTAGCTGAATGTTTGGTCCTATGGACTGATTAGATAGAGGTGGCAGTCATAGCGCCACCAGCTGACAGAAGGAAGTGCGTCACTTATCCTAAATTTACCCAAGTCACTTCAGAGATATTGAAAATGCTAAACTGTGAAGAAACTGTTGATATCTTGAACGGTATTGCCATGGCGAGGCAATCAGTTTATGGCAATAACAGGACGTGTCTCATACCTTCTGCATGCATTGTGTGATTTATATCAAACTTGGGAAATGTGTTTTGTGGGCTGATCACAATGAAGTAGCTATTGTGAGTTACAGTTATAGTGCCACCAACTGGCAGCAGGAAGTGTGCTACTTACAAAAGACTTTACAGTAGTCCTGTTATTTTCAGAATTAAAGGCATGTGACAACCATGCATCATTTTCACCAAGCACCAAGTGGCAAAGGTGTCGTAGTGCTTCATCCCACCATCGCTGCTTGCAGCTATATTTTATTATTGGTTAGTGTTATTGTTTATTATTATTGAATTAAAGTAATAAGATGACTGTGAAAATTTGTTGAATGGTTTAATTATACGCATTAGCAATACATTTATTACATTTTAATGTCAATAAGTGTTCATTCTGAGCATGAATTATGCACTTTAATTCAGTGTGTGCTGTATAGTAAATACAGACTCCATGCACAAAACGATCGCCGCACTGTTGCGCTGCACCGTTCCTGCAACGCACTGGATGTGCCGCATCCGTGTGCAGTGTGAATGCTCTAACCTGTTAACACGGGCACGAGA
Organism: Botia almorhae; assembly: GCA_036877575.1. NCBI lineage: Eukaryota > Metazoa > Chordata > Actinopteri > Cypriniformes > Botiidae > Botia > Botia almorhae. The sequence goes on along the minus strand of JAZGTJ010000811.1, from coordinate 50,597 downwards.
AAATACGCACCGCGCACAAGTGTGTGTGAATGAAAAAGGAGTGTGAATCAGGCGTAACGCGCCGTGCTCATTATAAATGAATCAAAGTTGCATTCTGATTAAAACGAATCCAGTTCGGTTTGCTCGGTGTTTGTTCATGCTTGTTCTGTCTGATAAAGAATCAAGCACACAAAGAGAGAGAGGGCTTTCTAGCGCCTGCGTTTGGAACTCATCAGCGTTTGACAGACTGTCAGGTGTTCAGCCACAGGCCAGAATGGAGAAAACTGGCAGAATTCCCCCAAAGTCACTTCACCAGGAAAACTCTTGACATGTGACTGTGTGTGCGTATATATAGGCTGTATACGTGTGTTAATCTACCTACCTTTGTCTTTACATGTGTGCGCACAATTGAAATAACCATTTTTATCTCGCTTTTATGTCTTTTTCTGGTTATTTCTCGTCACTCATTGTTCATTCTCAGTCTTTAACACGAGTTAAAGTTAAACATGGACGAATTTCTCTTCTTTACAGCTCTCAATAATTCATGGCTCGCGCTTTCCCTGCGTGAATATTTACATGTAAAGTGTCCCTCCGAGCTCGAGAAGCGAGTCATGTTTATAATGTTAAACTCTCCAGGTCCCACCAGACTGGGTTTAAGTTTCAAACATTTTGCACACAAACCACGACATTTTTATTGTATTCCTTCATCATTTGTATTATGAATAAATAATTATGGAACCTATAATTTTTTTATCGTGTTACAATTAAGGTGAAATCATTTCTATAAATGTTACGTGTAAAATGTGTCATTGCTTCACATCCGGTCTGTGCTGAGAGAGGAACAATTAAAACAGCAGTTAGACATCCTCCCGCGTGTACATTAACATTATTCATGATAATGTTATAAAATATCTAAATATTTCCATAGTAACCATCATTTTAAGTTCATTCTCCGGGGTCCAAATGTTTGTTATTGTTAGAAACGTTATTTTGTTTCATGTAAAGCTCAAGCAGTAATAAGCCACCACGCACAGATGGAGTTCATCCGTATGTGGAGAGCAGCCGTTCGTCTGTCACATCCTCACCGCGGCCCCTGTGGCGTCCCTCAGCGTCTCCTCTGTAGATCCGGGGCCGCTTGCCTTTGATACTTCACTCCGCATCTTAGTCAGTGGCCCCTCTGCTTGACAGCGTGCAGTAATTACCTGCGAAACTGCTTGATCGCGTAAACTCTTCCAGAAACAAGGGAGATACAGCCAAACGAGAAGATGTAAGAAAAGCAAAACAACACCAAAGATAGCAAAGGCATTTATGTGAACACACAGCTGTGTGTGTGTGTTTTATTTGAATAGTAATAGAAGACATTTTTAGCATGTGCTATGTAGGGTAGAATATTTGTTTAAACGGGACAAACAGCCGCTATTATGTGTGAATTCGGTTCATATAAAGACTGCTCAGATCATCCACCCAAAGTGTTTACATTTCTGTGTAGAAGCACTTCAACATGCTTTATTTTCACTTGCAGTGGCCATTAAGTCATTAAATACCTTTTAAATATTGAATGCGAAAAAGAGTATAAGAAAAAGTAAAATCCAGTGCAGAGTGATTCGCGCTAAAAGTTGTCAGTCACGTCACTGTGTTTCATTACTGTTTTGACAATTAGTCGCGAAATGTCACGCGTCACGCGCGGGGTGTTCAACTAAGCACACAAATGCGAAACTTTACACATTAATGCAGTGACCCAATGTATTCACAACTATTATTGACAGTGTTTTTAATGTATTTTAACCATTGGCTGGACTATTTTAAACAAAGCTGGTGAACGGAGACAGATCCACACATCTATGTAAGTCAGTTACGCGACAGATATATTTTTAACACTGAACAAGACAAGCAAATCGGACCTATAAAAAAAATACCGTTTAACAAGATGTCAGCGCTTGTTTGATGTGCGTGCGGGACTTCAAATAATCTTAATGTAACGTGTGTAATGTGTAGGATAAAACCAGTAGCCCATCAGTTTAAACTGTTTAACACGCGAGACGAGCGGCGGACACAAAAAATAACACATTGGTATTGCTTCAATAATATGGTAAATTACTATGCATATCTCTATTTTAACATTCTAATACTTGAACACAAAAGTATGTCACGTATTTAAAGATGTACGCTATAAAAGTAAATAAATACTTCGCACGAGCTGGATGACTTTAATATCCCAAAGAGGAATCGTTTAAGAGCAATGGTAGATCACAATCGACCATGACCCTTAATGTCCGAATGTATCACAATCACATCGAATTAGACTAATATTGCCTTTCTGTGCCACTTTAGCGAATATAGATGCAGAAATAACAAAAACTACAACAGCATAATAGTAATAATAATAGTAATACTAATGTGGTTGTTGGTGTTTAGGGTTAGGGTATGTAAAGATAAAAATATATATTTAAATAATATTTAATCATTACTATTATTATACAGTTAAGGGTTTGTACTTTTTTGTTGTGGACCATACATTTGAATATTTTTTAAGACGATAGTGCTAGCTATTTTTAAATAAGACCGTATTTTTTAAATAAGTTCTATCTTTAATATCCATCGGTATAACCAGAGGAAAAATATGGAACATAGTAGAATGTGGTCCACTTACAGGCAGATAGTATGTGCATTATATTTTAAGAAACTAAACGAATGAACTCAAAGTATGTTAAAACAGAAAGTGTCGTCAGTACAAAACTATTTGGCGATCGGAAAAGCTGATTTCATTTCGCTCTTCGGAGTTGGCCTGCGGGAATGTTCTATTATTGCAGATGTTATTTATTCAATTAAAATTCGTTTATGTTTTGTTTTTTGATAGCAGTGTTTATTTATTTAAATACATTAGCACTGCGTGCAGTGACGCAATGAGGGCGGATCCGGCAGGTGTCGCTAAAGAACTGCAGACGCTCATTGAGGGCAAAACACACGTTTACTTATTTGTCTAAATGGGGACATTCCATAGACTTCTATTGTTTTTATACACAGCTAGTTATGGACACTATAACCTAACCCACAATACAAAAATCTTTACTATATTTGGTTAGTGGTTTAGGAGGTTTAGTTCAGAGTTTCAGGTGTTGCTCACGTTTTGGTACAAAATTTCTCCCCAATACATGATTAGGTTACACCCCAAACACCCCCCCCCCACACACACACAAAATTTACAGTTAGAAAAGTTTTACAGACATCTGAGTTCACAATTTCCTTCAGGGACTCTTTGTGTCCTTTACGGCCACAGAGAGTTTAGGTGGAGCTAATGCCATCAACAGAGAATTGATTATATTCTGTTCGAAACTCTGAGAAAACCATCCACACTTATTAAAACTGATAATGGCGGAAATTATGCAAATACATGTAATACATTTGTAAATTTTAATATGATCAAAACATTAAAAGCGACTTAAATAGAGTAATCGAGACTGTGTTGTGAGTGTTTATTTAAAAAGTTGTGCGAACTGTTCTTCTGTAAAAATCTCTTTTACTTTCGGTAATATATATTTTATTATATAAAATATTTATGAAAATAATTATTAAAAAATCACAATAAAAATCATTTACATTTGCTTACATACCTTTCACATTAACTTTTATTTAACAAAAATATCTATATAAACTTACATAATTATAAAATAAACCTCTGAGTGATATTTTACGTTTTACATTGACTTGTTGTTTTTTATTGTTTTTATTGACTACGTTTTTTATTTTTTAATGGTTTTTATTGTTTTTTTCAATTAACAGGTTAAGAGGAAATTAAATGTGTAAATATTTGTGTAGTAGTGTTGGTATTGAGACGGATTCTCAGTAGCAGCTGAGCAGAGACACCGAGAGCTTTAACCCTAAAATGACCTCAATTTGACACCAGTGGACGAAATTTTACCGCCTGTTAATGACAGAGCCTTGTTCACAACACTGATTTCAGCATCATGAAGAATATCAATAAACAGAATGGAGTGAGTTTTATCAGTCGGTACAGTTTTCACATCTGTAAAGCAAAACGGAGCAAAGCGTGATTTTAAAAGCTTCTTTTCTTTAAAACTTTAATGTGTTATAAGTTTTTACACATGTAGTTATAACGATGTACACTGTGTAGAGTAAATCACTGAGGAACAAATGAAAAAGTACTGCGCATCACACTGTAATGCGTCACACAGATGTTTCTATAATAATAATAGTAATTATTATTATTAAATCCAGACAAAAACATTAATATAAACAGAAACTATTAGCAAGCATTGTTTATATAGGAATAATTTATTTATTGTTACATATCCGATGTTTAATCGGATATATAACAAAGGTTAAACGCGCATTTGCGTCTATATATATTTGCATATATATAAACTTGTAGTAAATGCGCTCTCATTAGAACTAATTGTTGCATTCACGCGCTGCATGCAAATATATTTGGACGCTCTCAGACGGACAGACGAACCGCAGCTCAAAACTATAAGGATGCGATCGACTTACCACGTTTTGCTACAGAAATAATTGGCGCTTCTCGCGCGTCCTCCTCCTTGCGACGGAGCAGCGGTCAGACAGCGCGCGCTGTGTGTCCAGTGCAGTCGCTAATGCACAGTGAACCTTCACTTTATGTTCTTCCCTCCCCTCTGTCTTAAACAGAGCAGTTGTTTCATTTATAAAATCCTTTTTAACTGCTTACTTCGTCTGAACACAAGCCGATGGTGTGTGTGTCTGTGGGTCAGTGTTTTTGACCTTGTTTGTTGAAGTGTGCTCAATTTTGCACGAGTTCAGCTCAACTAAACCGTACATTGTTAATTTCAACACCAAAACAAGTCACTGAGCTCTAAATGTATCGATAAGACGATAAGACGATGGTGTCACATGTGCAGCGATGTACCCCATGTTATCGTTAATATGGAGCAGTGTTTTAGGGTCTGTTTATGGTATTGAGGGCCATCTGTAGCACAATCAATATCATTGCTCCTCCTCTAAAACTTCAGGCCCTGCTGCTGATTGATGATCTTGGGTCTCTTTGATAAGTGACTTCTGCGACGCATGGCTCATGTTTCTTAAAGACAGACCCAAATAGTCTGCTGAAAGGCTCAAAGCCTGTATGTGTTAAAGTTGACTATATTTATAAGTTGACTGCCGCGCAAATGCCCACTATTTATTCAGATGTATACGTCCAAGCATAGGGAAAAGCGAGTAAAGCACAATACCTAATACCATTTCTATATGTTACGCATTAAAATCACTTTCCTTTGCCCACCAGGACCCATAAAGACAACAACGACCCTATTTCAGTCTGGCAACAAAATTCCACATTTGGATACGTGCCCATGCAATGCGCAAGGTCTCGTGCATTTTCTCAGCGCGTGAGTGGGATCTGCGGTGAGCTGCGTGGCTCCCCCCTCTCGCAGTGGACGTTTGGCGTGGAGCTCGTGCGCAGCGCCACTTCCGGCTTCCGTCATTTCATTCTCCCGCCGCTGCGCGCAGCTCAACTCTCTGCGTTCTGTATAAGCGAGCGAGCGGCCGACCTGCCAACACTCGCTGACACTCACTCATCCCTCAGCGCCACAGACCGCCGCATCTTTAAAACTCTTCTCCATTTTTCCTTTATTCATTTGTAATAAAACAAGAATACGCACCGAAGGCATAAAGGAGACAGGGAGTTGTTGGATGAAAACGAGGCTAAAAAGATTCATCCTCTTTTGAACATCATCACCAACCATCATTCATTCATTACCTTGACAACCTCTGGCTTTGATTGACAGTTGGAGTGGCAAAAAGCCATGAGATACGACAGTTTAGTTACATGCAGGTTGTTGATGGCCCGGCTGTAACCTTCAGTTTGGTGCTTAACTTTTTCATGCTTTTTTGCTGGGTAAAGTGGAAAAGAAGAATAATTGCAAAACTCCTGATGACTGCGCTCGTTTTCCACCATAACGGAGAATAAGAGAAATCAGCAAGTGGCTGAGAAAGGAATCGTAGCAGCGCATGAGTTTGTGAGCGGACTGGGAAATTAAATCTACGACACAGATCCAAAGGTTTATTGGAGCGCGGGCTGATGGCGCAAAGGGTAGGTTTAAAATCTCCAACACTCACCCCTGCAAATACACTATCACAGGCCTCAGCTGTGGCTGCACACGCAAAACTCCCTCAGCCCGACACACAATATTGGGAACGCCGAACTGTGCCGCAGGTTTAAACGGGACGCTTTTCTCACTTCTGGGAAGCAGAACTTAAAATGTTTTTGGTAATTACGATCAACAATACTTAAAAGTTTAGTTTCGCACCGGACTGATAAAGGGGATTCGCCGTCGTCTTCTTGCTTGTTTTCTTTTTCTAAAGCGTTGCGTTTCGTCCTTTTCTTGACTTTGTGCTTCTCTTGCAGTACGATGAGTTGGCGCATTACGGCGGCATGGACGGAGTCGGGATGTACGGGGATCCTCACGCGCCTCGGCCGCTCCCGCAGGTCCATCATCTGAATCACGGACCGCCGCTCCACGCCGGCCAGCATTACGGCACACATGCACCCCATCCCAATGTCATGCCCACCAGCATGGGGTCGGCTGTCAACGACGTGTTAAAAAGGGATAAAGATCAAATTTACGGGTGAGTTGGAGATAATTGCTCTTTTGGTCAGCTTTCTTATTCCCTTAGTTTTCCACAGATTTATAGAACTCGGTGTCGTTGTCTTTTGTAGTATATTTTGCTGTCTTTTTTAGGCAATATTTTTGGTATAAAGATTTAGGTTAGTGTATGCTGTTCACACATAAAGTTGCAATGCATTAGCTCAGTTTACATGACAAAGAGGCGTCGAAACTTGAAACCTTTGTTCATCGTTTAGGTGACTTGAAATACTTTTGATAAACTATAACGTGCAGCTTTTATTATACGTACATTCAAAACCACTGCAGATCTAAACAGTTGCACAACTCGAGCACGCGGGCATAACAGCCGACTGTCTTTAATTAAAATGATTATTAGTGTACTATTTGTACATTTCCAACTTTTATATAATGATTTTACAGTTTTACATAATGATTTTACAGTTTTACATACTTTTATACACTGCGCTGGGACGCAAATGAAAGCTAGTGTATTTTGAGACTGCGGTGTGTGCACGCAGATTCACTCTCCTGTTTCTTTGCTTCGTGCGGTTCAATCCCAGATGATCGCTCTAAAAGTGGCTTGTTGTTTTCAGTCACCCTCTCTTTCCTCTGCTGGCTCTGGTCTTTGAGAAGTGTGAGCTGGCCACATGCACTCCCCGTGAGCCCGGGGTGGCCGGTGGAGACGTCTGCTCCTCCGACTCCTTCAACGAGGACATCGCTGTCTTCGCCAAACAGGTCACATAATTCACACGAACATTCAACGTTAAAACAAAGTGTCCCTGTTAAAGCGGCATTTACATTTCAGAAAGCCAATTACATTTCCTTTAATGCAAGCGAACACTATAAGCAGCTAAATAGTCAAGTGTTTTTTGATTTAAATTACAAATTGTATGCATTTTTAAAATTGTATTAAAACCAATATATTGAATTGCTGCTTGTATCCTCGCGCATGATCGAGCGCTATTAACCCTGCTTCTGATTTGTTTGTAGGTCCGTGCAGAAAAACCCTTGTTTTCTTCAAATCCAGAGTTGGATAATTTGGTAAGGTCACACTGCACCAAATGTCTTCTGAGATTCTCTCGAGTGTTTTTGGACCTGTGATAGTGAAAGTAGACGTGAGGGGTTTGTGACACCACTGTTTAAAGGGTCTCGAGTGGAGGGTATTAGTGTGAAATAAGTCACTCTTTACAAATGATATCACCATTAGCCCCTTTACACACCCCAGTAATCCCACATGCTATTGAATTTTATTTTTAACAGCAGAAATAATTGCTTATTATTTTTAACCCTCGTTATAAATAGCGCTTAAATTGTTTTAGATTGTTTTAGTTTTTAGTTTTTTTAGAGGTTCTTGTTTGCTGCAAAATATTATGCAAATAAAATCAAAATTGACCTAACAGCGTCCGTTACTCTTTACAGATGATTCAAGCTATACAAGTATTACGGTTTCATCTTTTGGAGTTAGAAAAGGTAAACTTTATATATAAATATAAAGGTAACATTTATATTTTTTTGCATTAATTTTAATTTAGGAAATTATTTAATGATTTTACTTTTATGTATTGCATTGATGTATTTTTTATATCCGACATTGATGTAATGCGAAGTGACATCATGTTGTTTGACAAAAAACTGAGCATTAAAAATATAGCAGATGTTCATGTACACTGAATGTAACGTTTGACGTTTTAATATGGCAATAATCCTATTTATTGCAATTAAATCAACATTTTACGGATCACTTATAGTTGTTGTTATTTAATGAGAAAGACTTTTTTGTCTTATTTGTTTGTCTCTGGCGTTTAATTTTGTCGTTTAACTTGTTGCTGGTCTCTGGAGAATAATAAACACGGCAACAATTTCTCTATTGTTTCCCCACCTTTGCTCATATCGGCGCTTTTTTGCGCGTCTCTCTGCTCAAAGGTGCACGAGCTCTGCGACAATTTCTGCCATCGGTACATCAGCTGTTTGAAAGGGAAAATGCCCATTGATTTAGTGATTGATGAACGGGACGGCAGCTCGAAATCAGACCACGAGGAACTCTCGGGATCTTCGACCAACTTAGCCGATCATGTAAGTAACAGGACGGTTTTAATGTTTCCGCTGCTGTGTGCTGAAGTATGATCATGAGTGATGATGGCGAGAGCTTCTTTCTAATGGATCTTACTGAAAGTTTCAGGCTGATTTATTTGTAGAATGTGTGTTTATTTGGTGCTGGTAGTTGATGGTGTATTTTTGTTGTATTTTAGTATCTTTTTGGGTTAAATTAAACTCTGACTGCTTTAACACAAAATCTCACAGATTAAATACGTGCTTGAATCGCAAAATTAATGAGGAATCCGCGTTATAGCTGCTGTCTGACTTTATATGGTTTTATTTCTTTATTTATGCGCGTTTAAAGTGTAGGCAGTCATATTGTTCTTTCTGGTGCTTTGGGTTATTGTAATGTTAATGGGGTTCATTGTCTTTTATTGATTTTGTAGTGCTTCCATTCTGTTTTATAGGGCCGATGCTTTGTAATTGTGAATTCGACAGAAAGCCAAAATCTTTTTTTATTTATATTTGTTTAAGCGTGTACAGTTTGCTGTTGTAAATGCTCGGGAAAGAGTTAACGCGTCGCATGCGTTCAGTATTGTTTAACACTTACTCATCTCAAGATAAATTTACCGATTAAACAGCGTACCAGCGAAAAAAAGTTAAAGAGCAGATATTACACACGTGCTGTTTGTCATTGAGTTAATTATCAGAGATGTAATTTGGATAATGGGAAAATTAAACATGTCACTTCAGATCTGACCAGCACTCTTATCTCGACGGACATTTTACACTGACCCCAGCCATATACGTGTTTAGTCAAATTTATATTTAACTTATACACAATTTTCTTTAGTTGAAATTTTGCCTGTGATTTTTGTTACGTTTGTCTGGTCATCTCAGTTAAACTGCGTTGTTTTGTGCGCATTACGATGAACATTATAGAGCTGCAAAAGTTTGAAAAAGATTTGATAGATATTTAATAGAGTGTTAGAGACGAAGTGGAGCGTGTTTATGTGTTTGCTGGCTGATTAGTATTATCCAGGCCTCTTTCTGTCCTCATCCACTCACCGCAAAACACAAAGCAAAGAACTGATATTTTAGTCTGGGAGTTGCTGGTGTTTCCAGCACTGTTGTGTGTTTGAGATTGGAAGGCAGTCTGATGGCTGGATGTGCTAATATATTTAGTTAGTATCACTCTGATACATTTTCCTTTGCTTTGATATGTATTTAATATATTTTGCCCAGGGCCACATCATTTGGTGAAAGTTGCTTTGTTAGGATGAAGGACATGGGTTGTTCTCTCTCTCTCTCTCTGTGAATAATGGGCACTTTAAATTTAATATATTTTTTGTAGTATCAGTCAACAAGGCTTTTATTTGGTTGTAGTTGTGTCTTCCATGTCTGTTACTTTTCTTATGGTTGCAGGGTATTCTTTCCGTACTCGTAATATTTTGTGATGTTTTTGACACTGTCAGTAGTTTTGAGTGACGTTATGCAGTGTTGTGGTTTTTGGCAACCACATTTCCCACTGTTGTTTGTGTCTGTCAGCAGTTTATGTGTAGGTCAGATAAATATGAAACTCTTGTTTATTAGAAGAGAAACATTTACTACAAGATAGCCATTGTACTCTAAATCAAATATAACCAAGAGCATGAAAAAATGCATACATTTCATACATTAAATAAATGATCTGTGTGCGGCTGCTCATGTCTACCTTTCACACATTCCCATGCTGCAATTCCAATGTGTGTCTTTGCACCAAACCTAGTCTCTCAGCAGTAGGATGGATTTGGATTGATTTGTAGTTTTCCAGTTTAGTGAATTTAAAGGAATGATTATGCATTTGAAAATAGAATGCAATGTGCCATATTTCCAGTGTTTTTGATCTTGACGTGATGAGGTGTGTTTTTGCTGTGTATCATACAGAAGAGAAATAAAGTAGTCAGGTCTCTTTCAATTCTCAACAGTCAGTTATTATTGTAACTATACGCTGCTTTCTCATTCTTGTCAGGTAATAGGGATTTGAGTAGTTTCAGACCATCACTGTAACATGTTTTTGGAGCAGATGTGTAATTACATGTTACATTCAACAGAGCTATGTGTGTGGAGTTTGGGATTACAGCACTCTGAAGGTTCTTCTTCTGTGTTTGGTGTGTGCGGCTGGGAGCACAAAGGGAATTTTTGCATGACTGCAGGATTCCTGATCTGACATACATTTTTCAAGTGCATTGCGCTTTCGGATCTGGTGACACCTTTACATCAACATTAGTTCAGAGCCTGAAGAAGTGGTTTGTGATGGGCAGGGCAGGTATGTCAGATCGAACGTTCGACAAGCTCTTTCTCACTGCATTGTCTCTGGCTTTATATTAATTATATGTATATATTCATTTATATTAACAACCTGCATTATCAGCATAGAGTATGTGGCCCCCCAGAGACACACACTGATTCTCTGTCTTTTTCTTTATCTGATCTATTGGGCCTCGGCTGTGTTTGTGGCCCTGCTAACACGCTTCCTAACACAATTAGAGCAGGGCAGTGCGATTGACTCCTAATTGTCCTCAGCACTGGGGAATAGTGACATGCTAGCTGCTTTCTTTTCTGGGTGGGGTAGAGCTTCTCCTGGGTGGGATAGAGCTTTTCTCAACCGCTCATGTCACACGATGTCTCTCACTCGCTTTCTTTACAGCTTGTTTAAACTTTAATGGACTTTTGGGAGCCCTGACAACTGATGTGAGGACTGAGAGAGAGTCCCAGCTTCATTATTCAAATTTGGTAAACGGCTGTTGATTTTTAAGAACAAAAATAATCTTGACAGAATTTTTGCAGCATTGTTGTGACAATCGTGAAACAAACCTCTGCCTTTTGTTTCGTGGAGTTGGAGGTTTTGAGTTCTTTCATTGTTCTGTTGCTTTCCTGTATGGGAGCTTATTCAGTTATTTGTGACTGTGAAGAATGCAGCATGTTTGTGTTCCTGTAGTGAAACTACAGGAGTATGTGTATTTTTCCGTCTGTCTTGCAGCAGTGGGCGTCTCAGCTGCAGGAAATAAAACCTGTCATTTTCTTTCCTTGCAACAACACAAATTCATTCTTAGTGTGTGACTGCAGCTGAACTGCATTACACAGATGGCTTCCTACCTTTAGCTTCTTTTTTGGTGATGTTTGCTTTAAAGACATTTTTTGAGAAAACAAGCAATAGATTTTTCAAAGAGATCATAAGATGATAAAAATCTAAAAACCTTTTTAAGTGAAAGCATTTGATGAACTAAAAAAATTAATAAATAGCTGAAAGTGATTTTTTACACAATGATGTGTTTGACAGTTCAACATACATTTTTTGGGGACGAACAGGCTGGTGTTGTAAAACTCTGTGTGCAGTTCACACCACTGAGACCCTGCTCAGCACATGCAGTGTGTGTATGTGTATTTCTGAACACGCTCAGTGGCTCTCAGATTTAGACTTGAGCTTTGTCTATAATAATCTTACACAGACAGTTCTCTCTCTTTCAGGCAGGTTTATTTTTTCTCTCTGTAGTTTACAGTAACACAGCTGCAACAGGGACGTGTTTTAAAGGGACACACACACACAGATGCTCGTGGTTGGGTCACACACGCAGGTGACATGTTGCGTGTGTGTTTGTGCATGTGTGTTCGTGTTTAGTGAGATTGTAAAACATTCTTTCAATGGAGTGGCATAGGAAATTCCTCCTCTTGACTGTCTGTGTGTAACACAGATGCAACTATTCCAGTACAGTACAAATCCTGTTTCCCCTGCAGCCGGAAGGTTCCCTGGAGAACCTGAGGAAGGGTGAGGAGATGCCCTTCACAGACACCCTGCTGCTCTTGAGGTTTTCAGATTAGATCTTATGACAGAGTTTGTGTTTTTTATGTTTGTGGCAATGATGAATCTCTGGTGTAGTAGTAACCAGCCACACATTCATGATAATTCAATCACTTAAGTCTGAGCTTGTGTGACTTTCTTTACTCAGTGGAACACAAAGGAGATGTTCAGCAGAGTGTTCATGCTCCTCTTTCGCATACCACAAAAGCAGAATGTGACCAGGTGCCACAAGGCTTCAGAAAAGAAGTCCCCATAAAAGTAGACCATACTACAGTATGTGTATACTACAAGCCATCTGAAGCTGCGTTATCTTCATATAAGAAACAGATTAAAACTAAGGTCACGGTTTATTTAAGGTAATTTGATGAAGAATGTTTGGTGGTTGTCAGGGTGCTGAGGGTGACCAGAATCCGTTCCCGCTGTGGAGAATCACAGCTGTGAAGGTGTAAAGACTGTTGCAAACATTCATGCAAATACTGACAGTGACTAAGAGAATGAAGCGGTACAGAAAACAGTGCAGCTGCTGCTGTGTCTGAGGCAGTGGAGTGATATAGAGGATGAATCGATCTTTAAAACTACAGTAAAAAGAAAGACATGCAAAAGAGGGAAAACAACAACAATGTTTAAACAAGTGAAACTAAAGACATTAGACAGAGGTCGAATCAAACGATAGTGTTCTTGATGAATCTGCCCTGAAAGCCAGATCGAGTCTTCAGACGTTTGAGAGGAGATCAGCAAGAGCTGCTCACACTCTGGAGAAAATTGCTGAGAAAACTGCTACAGAACACTAAAGGAATAAAAGGGGTGAATGTAGAAGGCAAAAGTTTTTAGATTCAGCTAAAACATTTGAAGGAGACACAGGGGAGGGTTGATTCACAGATCAAAACATCTTTAGATTTAAGAAAATAGTGCATAAAATAAATAGTGCTTTTCTTGTTTACAACCATTTTAGATTAAAAAGATTTTTTATAATGTTGTCATAAAATATTCCTTTCATGTGATTTTATTGTGTATGATGATTATGTGAACAAATAAAGTTAGTACAAAATTCAATTCTTTCTCTCTGTCTCTTTCTCTCTCTGTCTCTATCTCTCCCTCTCTGTGACGCTGTGTCTCTTCTTCACTCTGTGGATGGGGCATTTGGACGGATGGCTCAAGAATCCAGCGTCCTGGAGAGATCACGATGACGCCACATCCACACACTCTGCAGGCACACCGGGACCTTCCAGCGGGGGACATGCGTCACAGAGTGGAGACAACAGCAGTGAGCAAGGTGAGCACATAACAAACACACACGCTTGATTAAGACTCAAACTTCTGGTCAAGAATCAAAAGTGAGTTAATGATGTGACTGAGTGTAACACACCCCTGGGACACACACATTTGTAAATAGTCAAATGTCACCTGTCCTCTAAGGAGAACTCCAGCCTTCATGCTGCTATTTTAAATTATTAATATGTTCTTATTATGAATTGTATTATCGGCATAACTATTAATGAGAAACTATTAATTAAAACTGTAATTAGTCAGTGGTAGAATATTCCTACTCAACCTGTCATCTCACACAGGCTGTTGTGTGGTGTGTTTCCTGGGTTTATATGGAGTTTCACAACAGACTCATTGGTTGTGTGTGTGTGTTTGTACGTTTGTCCTCAGAAGAAAAGTAAAACTGAAATCAGTTACTTTGTACTTTGGACTATATACTCCTCATGAGGAAAACATTTTAATAAACATGTGAAGGGTTTGTGTGAGGGGCTTAGTCATGTTTAATAATAACTAGAATAACATTAGCATAGCACATCTTCAGCTAAAGCAGAATTGAGAGACAGACAGAAAAAGAGACAGGTTGAGCAAGCAACCTGTTATTGATCACACTGAAGTCATAAGCGCTGTTCGGCAGAATCTCCACAGCAGTTATTGACTCTGTCACACTGGATCCAGTAACGCCGGTCGATACAGGCCAACACACTTACGGTACGAAACACAGAACTGCCTAGACCCGATCCGTTTAGAAGAACCAAACAAACCTTGCCCCTGCCAGAGGAACGGCTGGATGGACAGACAGATGGACATACAGGCATACAACTCAGTTGGTAGAGCATTGCGTTAGCAGCACAAAGGTTGTGGGTTCGATTCCCTGGGGAGCACACGTACTGACAAAATGTATGATTTGAATGTACTGTAAGTCGCTTTGGATAAAAGTGTCTGCCAAATGCATAAATGTAAATGCTGTTGTCCTGCAGCCTGCAGTGACCCCTCACCCCCCTCAGCACAACAGATGCCTTATTTCTCACAATCTTACAATTGTGTTCATGCTTAAAGCACTTTCTGACTCTCAGCATTTGCTACTGACACACGACACACACATCCCCATAACCCACCATACACACACATCTCAACAACTCAATACATGTCTTTCTGGTTCATTAGCAACATGCACTCAGACCTGAGACAGGCCGAGTATGAGTTGGGAAGTTAGAAAGTTGGGAACTTGGAAAGTGTGAGGCACTGTGTTTAAAAGTATATGTGTGTGAGAGATAAAGAAAGAGAGAGAGAGAGAGAGGGAGTGAGAGATATTTCATTTGGCTGGTGCAATGAGTGGGAATCTTCTGTCCTTTTCACACACGTTTACTTATCTGTCTAAATGAGGACATTCTATAGACTTCCATTATTTTTAAACACAGCTGGTTAGTTACAATATCATCTAACCCATACACCAACCCTAACAGAAAACGTTTTGCATTTTTACAATAAAAAAACGTTGTTTACTATATTCTTATAGTGTGTTTACAAATGAGAACGTCCCCAAATGGACGTTACTTAGTTTAAAGTAAATGATTTGACCAATTTAGGAGCTTTATTCACTTTATTCAGAACCAACAGCCAGTTTTTGACGTTTCACAACAATCATAGAATAGCCATGTCTACACACACACTCACATGCCTACATTGTGTCATTGTTTCTCATTCATTGTAAAACACTTGTGTGTTGTGATTGTAATTAAATAATTCTAGTGGTTGTTGCAGGTAAATAACTGCAGTATATCCTAACAGGATTTATAAAACAGAGAATCACACACTTGTTCACTCCAGGGCCACTGGAGTACACTGGCCCTTTAAACCACGCTGCGACTGCTCTGAGCGTTTTCTCAGGCTCTTGTTTTAGCCTGTTATGCCTGAGGGGGTCGGCCGAGCAGTCACCCTTCAGAGGTGATAATCCCATCACACAAGACTACTCCACTTTTTCCCAAATGGCATGACTGCTTCTTTTCTCCTGAGAGTGTGATGCGTCTTTGTGTGCCAGGCATGGGTGGCCCCATGAACGTAAATTTCATCTAACAGTTGAAGGGGAAAATAAACATAAAACCATACAAAGGAAAATAATACAGCAAAACAAATTTACTTCTAAGAATATGTGTACACAGCCTTACTACTATTATTACTGTAGCATGGAGACGGTGCCATTATCCTTATTCTGGTTTAGTGAAAAGGCTGATTAAATTGACCAAAATCTTCCTCTTCAAAACCATTTAATCACTCACAATGATTATAAAGATTGCCTTAATATTTTGTATTTGCGTGGCATTTTGGTGCACTGAAAAATGAAATTTATCTGATGTGATCTGAAGTGAATAAAACAGTTTTGAAAGACACTTACTGTAGCTTCACAACTACTGCCCCCCTGCGATTTCCACCTATGGGTGGCCCCCGTTTTCCAAACATCCAGGATGTTTGCAGTGTGTATGATGTACAGCATTCAGAGGACACACTGTGTTGTGTCCTCTGAAGCACATCACTGTTCCTGCGCCCGTTGGGTACTTTGCAAATGAGTGGGCGAATGAGAAAGAAACTCTGCCTTCCCCAACACAGCTAACATATTTATGCAAATCTTTTTGGGTTAGTCTGATTTCTACTGCCTCGTGCACTGTAATGCATTGTCAAGCACAGGGGTGCGTGTTTGGAGAAGAGCGCAAGTCCTTCTGTCTGTCCGACTGCCCAATGCTCACCCATTTCCTGTTTGAGGAGACGGGGATAGATCAAATGGTTCCAATAGTTTGAACTATTTGATGGGGGTTAGTGCCATTAGTTTTGTTATTGGAGGCAGCCACTTAATAGTTTCTAATTACCCTGAGGGGATATTAGAAGTGTTAGTCAGCAAGGATGTTTGCACGCCTCGAGCGGTGAGCTGGAGAAGAACTGAGGCTAATTGTGCAACAAAACAAATCAACATGCCTCGCAGTGCTGCAGGCTTTAGAGAGAAGGCCTAGATATCATTTATTAGGCATCATGATAATTCAGTTAGAAGGTTATCAATTTGAGAATAGCGGAACTAGCACACACACGTTTACACACATATTACCCTTAAAGAAGGATAAAAAAATGAGGGTGTACTGGACTGATTTAAAATCCATTGACACGCTTTCAATAATTTTACATATGATTTTACAATTAAAATGTGTTTAAACCTGCTGTATCCTCATTCTTTTCATTAACAGTGTTTTTTAATTTCTTCAGTCCAACATTACTGTTATTGTTACTTTTTACTGTTGTAGTTTGTAACCGTTTGTGCTACAGACATGAACAATATCTAATATTGTGCTGCGTATATGTTTTGCAAACACTGTATAATAATAATAATATGCTTTCCTGTAGCTCAATGGTTAGAGCATGGCGTTAACAACGCCAAGGTCATGGGTTCGATCCCAGGGATTGCACATACTCAATGTATAGTGATCAATGTGTAGTATAATGCCAATGTAAGTCGCTTTGGATAAAAGCGTCTGCCAAATGCCTAAATGTAAATGTAAATAACTGTAATGGGTAAAAGGGGAGCCCAAGACCTGGGGAAAGGAAATGTGTACAAAAAAAGTGTAAGCATGAAAATGTCAGTCTCGTTTCATTCATCAAATCTAGTTCTTATTCTGTTGTTGTATATCTTTCAAAAGCATAATTTTGTTTTAAATGTTTTTGTATCTTTATTTTTGTCTAGCAATATTTTCTTCTTTATCCTCATCCTTTTTTTTTCTGGTGTCCACTGGTCTGGCCATGGTTCCTGGTTATTTTCTTCCTAAAACTGTCTGTCCTCATCTCATCAGCTGCCAGTGACCCAATCTCCCCAAACAATAGAAGGAAGTTTAAAAAATGACTGTTTAGATGTCTGTAATGTAATACCAAACAATGGCATCTCACGATAGCAACCAGTTTTCCACATTCTACATTCTTTAGTGGAAAAGCTTCGTTAGTCATGAGGGAAAACATAAGAGTAGACAAAGCACAAAACCAACAAGCCAGAAGAGCATGTTGTGTTTAGCAGTGTTGAGGTCAGGCTTGTATTGTGTTACTCACTGGGCTGCAGTCCTCAGACAAACGCTGTCTGTGGGAGACATCTGCGAATCCGACCCTCCGACCCTTAGAAACTCTCTGAAGTGAGGGAAGGCTGCCTTTAGCCTTTACATGGCCTGCAGGACAAACTCCACCACTGATCAAAATGCTGAGAGAGAGACAGACAGCGCCGGCCGGAGCGTGCAGGAACTCTCCAGAATCTCCAGGCCTCTGTTCTGCCTCAGATGCCCCTGAGATCATCTTTCTCCTTTATGAGTGCAGATCAGCTCTGTGCTGGAGAGAAGAGGTTACACGGCCTGGCAAGAAGACCAGACTCACAGCACCTGCTGTTGTGGGCGCATCTTAACATGGTAAATAAACTGTGTTTTGTGTAAGTCCATCGGCTCTGATAATGCTGACTTGTGGTTGAACATTTCTGGCCCAACACCTTGCTGGGGTCATGGGTCAAAGCACAGCTCACGCCGCATCTGAAATTGCCCGCTTTACTCAATGCATTCCTCGCAGATGCTCAAGCTGTCTCCAGCCACTTTCTTTTTTTCTCACCCTGCCTTTGATTTGGGTGATTGTTGAAGTGCTTGTCTCTGCTCAGCAGCTTTAGGGGACCGGCTGCTTCTGCTGTTGAGATTTTAGAGGAAAATTGAAAAATCAATAAAAAGAATGAGAGGTAGAGAAAATACACAGAAAGCAAAACGGCTTTGAAGAAGCAGACATTTTAGATGTGTTTTTGGACTAATTCAGGGCCAGTGGTAGAGAAATTCATAGTTGTATATCAATGGCATCAGACATACGATTCACAAAATGTTTATATTTTATAAGAATATAAGAAAAAAACAATATTTCACTGGCTGAGTGACAATTATTTGAAAGTTGGTATGTTTAGAATGCAGTTTACATCAGCCAGAGATGCTAACATGAGAGTGAGCTCTGTAATAGAATTGATTTAGAGAGGATGAGACTGTCAGGTGAAAACTGATCACTGCCCACGATTACCAGAAGAAACACATTTGACGCGCTACAATGTCTCTCTCTCCATTAATGCGGTTGTGCTCATTATTTTTACATTTGCGAAAGAGGGAATACATGTTGGAAGGACAGTGGGCCGCAGTTATTGACTTGTAAAGAAGCCAGTAGATGTGTCTGGATAAGACGCAAGCAGCTCCCACTCTTGTAAAGGAGTATCTGATTTCTCTGGGTCCCCAGAGGAGCCGCTGGGCTGAGGGGAGTTCACAGCTGCTGCAGAAAAGAATGTTGAGTGAACTTTAGAGGTGTTCCCTACATAGTGAACACTCTTTGAAGGTGAGGCAGCAGCTTTGTGATTGTGCGAGGCACCAAGGTTGTATGTTTCTCTGTACTGTTTCTCACAACAGGTAATAATAATTTAAATTTGAAACCAATGCGAGATCTCATTGTTAACGATTGTTAACAATCGCAGTGTCTTGAGTGTCTAACAAAATTATTATGAACATGTTTTATTCTATAAATAACTCACAACATTTTTCCGAAATTCCAAATAAACATATTGTCATTTAGAGCCTTTAAAAAAAATTTTTTTTTAATTAAGCTAAAAAATATGCAGTGTTCTCAAATAATGCAAAGAAAAGAAGTTCGCAAATCACAATACAAAACACAATACTAATGTTTTAACTTTAAAAGTGTTTAAAAATCAATATTTGGTGGAATAACCCTGGTTTTTAATCACAGCTTTCATGTGTCATGGCATGCTCTCCACCTGTCTTTCACATTGCTGTTGGGTGACTTTATGCCACCTGTGGTGCAAAAATTTAAACAGCTCGGCTTGGTTTGATGGCTTGTGACCATCTTCCTCTTGATCACATACCAGAGGTTTTCAGTGGGGTTCTGGGCTGGCCAAGACAGGGTCTTGATCTTGTGATTCTCCATCCAAACCTTAATTGACCTGGCTGTGTGGCAGGAGCTTTGTCCTGCTGGAAAAAAACAGTCCTAGGACAACCTAGTATGTGGCTTGATTCATGAGCCCTTCACAAAGACAAATTTGACCAATTCTAGCCTTGCTGAAGCACCCTCAGATCATCACAGATCCTCCACCTGATTTCAAAAAAATATTTTTTCAATCTTTTTGTGTTTGCCGTTTTTTGTTCTGTATAGTACATGAGTATAGTTTACTCAAGCGTTAAACTATTCTGTAAGCGTGTTTTATAGTCTATATGTAGTTTTAAGCACTATTTTTATTCATTTTGTACACCGTTTTATTTAAGTTGTAAATTGTGTGTACATCGTTTCACTTATACACTTGTGTATCCCTTTTGCGTATTGTATTAAAATTAGTGTGTTTGGCATAACGCTGTGTAGCCAATCAGCGCCTTAATATAGCTGACCAGTGAAATCGAGCCAGAGACGTGAGTCATGGCTCCGGGGTGAGGTTTTCGCATAGAGGGCGTGGTTTGCGCTTAACTGGTTTGGGAAAAGAAATGATGCATCCTTGCCGTGCACTTCACTTCAGCTGCTATTTGCCATTCTTTTTGTAGGTCACTTGATGTCATCCTATGGTTTTTGACTGACATTTGAATAAGTTGGCGGAGTTACAGACTCTACCAGTCTGTAGTTTGTTGTCTCCAATGCCTACAGCTTGACCTTGTTCTTATGAATCAACATTTTAAGGATGGGAGCAGCCTGACGCTCATTGTATCCCTCTGCTAGTAAAGCCAGAATTGAACTCTTTTTCTCATTTAAAACTTTTGGCAGGGTCAACAGTTATTTTTGATTCACAACTGTGTTTTATATACTTTTCCTTTATATTTGGTTTAGAAGCTCACCTAATCAGTACTTCATTAGGCACAATGAGATGTGCTGTGTTGGAATTCAACAGACACCGGAATGGAATGGCTGCTATAAATGTAGAGATGCTGATTTAAGAAAAAATTTGAGTGGTCTCTTAATTTTTTCCAGAGCTGTATGTACATATCCATCTTTAGCAAATGATGCGGTGAGCAGACACACAGCTAACGGAGTGCAGGCTAATTCATAAGCACAAACTGTACATATGCACACAAGAGTTTTCATTGACTCTGCTGAAGAGGCCCGCTTACAGTTTGAACTTCATCAGGGGCTGCGCTTAATCAATACACTATTGGACAAAGAATTAATTTCCAAAGCAGAATTAAACAGCTGCATTTTAAATGGAGGCTTTCCCAATGTTGTAATCTCCTGCTTTCAGTTCAGGTGCCCTGAGGAATTGCTTTGACCGTGTGTAATGAGGAACCCGGGGACTTTACACACACCTAGTTCTCACACACCCTTCTGGAACTGTGTCTGCGCAGATTCTCTTTACCCGACCGGTGTCTGCTCCACTGTATTCCCTTTACATCAAATTCCAGTCTTCACAGGGATAAGAAGGGCATTAATGTGGAAATATCTGCTATGGGGCTGCTGAAGAGAGAGAAACATTCCAAAAGTGAAAGGGACTGTCGCCCGGCCGTGGCCCACCAAGGCCCCCCACTCCTCCAACAAACTGCATTTCAAGTAGGGTTGAGAAGGGGTTATGGGTGATGAATTGGGTTTTTAGTGAGCTCATTAGAAAGCCAAACAGAGCTGAGGAGCAGCGGAATAGAGAGGGGCCGCCACACAGCAATCAGTTCTGCTTGCTTTGTTCTGTGCCTCCAGGACATTTCTGAGGGAAAGTTCAGTGCAGACGGCTGATGAGAGAGGCCTGCAGAACACAGCCCGCCATCTGATGGTTGACTTGTTGATGAGAACCTTTTAATTCATTTGGCTCTTCATCTCTGATGTCCTGACGGCTGCATTGCTCTTTCATAATCCTTGAGTTTGATGCCAAGCTCCAATATGCAAGGCAAGCAGCTGTATAAACTCCAAGGTGTTGCTTGGACATCAAAGAGTCTGAGTTTGTTAGAAGTGCAACTGAGAAATCCTGTTTTTAATAATGTTTATTTAACAAAGTTTGGGAGGAACACGGTCATGTAATCCAACCAATTATTACGTTTGTCTGTGACTGTTTTGCAGCATCCCACAGCCACCATATCACCTCATTCTTGGCTGGTATCTGTCTCAGTCAAGAACGTGGGGATAACTCTGTGTTTGGGGCAAATTACAAGCTCGGAGGTCTCCCACCTGGTCACCATTCCAAATATGCATTTGTTATCATACCTGACTACATGTTAGTGTGAACTCATGAATGTTCTGATTCATGGTATTCTGATATTTGGAGCTGTGTACAACACTGTTCTGAGTCCAGCTCAGCTTGCTTCTATGTGTCTCTCTGCTCATGTGTTTTTATAATGTGATATTCACAGGGCACAGAAATCCTTGTTTTGATGGTAATTTGTTATAGTAATTATCTTAGTAATTAACTCTATAATGACTGCAGTGAGATCTTTGAGGGGGAATCCCATGCACACAGTCATTATTTGCTCTCCACAGTAATACAATCATCAGAGTCTGCTCATAGAAACTGGAGAGATAGACAGCTAAAAAGAGAGGCATTAATGTCTGTGTGGGATATGTATATGGTGAGATGAGTGTTTTGGGGTGTGTGGAGTTTGTTTAGCATGTGATAGGTGTAATGAGTATTTTGGGGTCTATGGGGTGTGTGTGGGTTTGTACAATGAGTCATGAGTGTTTTGGGTGTGTGTGAAATCTCTGCTCAATGGTGGGCATCCAAGAGCAACCCAGCAAAAGGGAGCTGGTAGGGTGAGGGTCTTTCTTGCAATTTGGTCTTTCCACTTATGCAAATGACAACCCGACATCTTCATTGACATTATTTTCTTCCTGTCTTTCACTGGATTTACAATCTTTATTCCATTACTTTTGACTGGTGTTGCTACGGCTCTGTCTCAATGAACTTTCCATTGTTCCTGACTGAACATGATCCATCACTCACTCTGCCTTCATCCACTCTACCTCGCAGAGAGCTGGGCAGCATCCGTAAAGACCGATTCCTTTAGAAGATCTCCAGAGATGTTCCCATGTTTCAGAGATGCAGGAAACAGGCTGAGCTCCTAATGAGAGCAACTCATAAACTCATCAGCGGCTTACAGCGATTAACAGACTAATGAAGAGAGCAGAGGAGAGTCTAGTACTGCCGTTAGACGCCGGCCCTCCAAGGGCCTGTTTATGATGTAATTTTGGTAATTGGTGTTACAGGTAGTGGTTAATATCTTGTGTAATTACTCAACCAAAGTGTTTTTTATACGGGCTGTTACTGGCACGATTATCACCATCCTTTGGCTGCACATACTCATGTGATTGTCTCTGGTTGTTCACGTTTGTTCCTGCTGAAAGACGTTCATGAGCCCAACTTTCATTTTCTCAGTAAAGATTTTGTTCCAATATATGCAGCATTCCTGAGATAACTGTGTGTGTGTCACAAGCTGCTTCTTCATAAAGATGTCTAATTAGAGCTTATATTCCACTTCATTTACTTGAGAAAATAATCTTAAATTCCTCCGTACAAACAGCTGCATTTTACATCTGCAGGAAAACATTCACAGTAAATGTGAGGTTGCAGCTGTCTGAAGACAAATGTCTTTGTGCACATGTTTATATGTGTGTATGTATCTTTGACAGATCACATTCTCTGACACAGATCTTTCTGTTGTTATATTATTTTTTATATTTTATACGTACTCATGACCTTAGGGAAAACTCACTTACAAGCACTAAACTCTTTCAATTCATGAGTGGGCAGCAGGATTCTCTGTATTTACTGATATCTGCCACTTCTAATGAGTTTGTAATATGAATTACTCATTATAAGGGGAAACAGGTAAGAAATTTACCTGTATGAGTTTTCTCATCAGTGTTTTTGTGGACATATTCATTTAAGATAGACAGAAATAGAGTGAGAATGAGAAAGAGAGCATGTTTTTCTTTCTCCAAGGGTACAGCTTTTCCAAAAGTGCCTGAGGCATGACTCCAGCACCTCATCACCCGGAGGCCTTCGAGCCTTCTCCTAATAGCCACCTCCCCATCTGCCCTCGTCTCAGAAGTGCATGATGGGATTCTTCCCCCTCCCCCCTTGTCTTCCTGCTCCCCAGCTCCATGTTTTGAGTAAGAGTTGACATCAGCGCAGATTCAGATAGTAGAGTTGCCAGGGAACAGTCAGAAGCCATTAGCGTTTGGGACGATTTGCCCCGCAGCGCTGAAGCACAAACCAGTGAGTGGGACGGCATGTAGATTAGTGGCTTCAGATGTAATGAGGACATTTACCCTTTATTTTCTCTTTTTCTTTCTTTCTTTTTTCATTGCTTTTTATTATTTCCACTCCTTTGACTTACTGTCATTTGTGAGAGTATATTTTTACACATATATTTTACACATATTTTGTACAGGGTTATTTATACGCTTTCAAGTAACAAAAATGATTGATCATGCAATCGCAAATAATTATGTGACTATTTTGCAACATTTCATTTTTTATTTTGTTATTGATCTAGCTTAATCTGGT
Organism: Botia almorhae; assembly: GCA_036877575.1. NCBI lineage: Eukaryota > Metazoa > Chordata > Actinopteri > Cypriniformes > Botiidae > Botia > Botia almorhae. The sequence goes on along the minus strand of JAZGTJ010000811.1, from coordinate 26,341 downwards.
AAATATTGGTACAGTAGACATAGCAACTAAGCTTTTAGCAGCAAATTGTTCAGCACTCAGCATGCGCCACTAACCTTAGCTATATAAAGTGGAACTTAACGGAGCAAAACGCAAGGGTCTTGATACACACATTGCCATGTTGTCTTAAATATGTGGCGCTGATGATGCAAAACACTAAAAAAAGAAATGAGCTAGCCAATACCGTCCAATTTAAAATGACCCTATTCTGTCCCAAGTACTCAACTGCTCTGCTAATTTATTTGTGCTTGAGCAGTTGAAATAGCCAAAATGCATATCCCTATACACATTTGGCTGTGGGTCATATGGAGTGTGTGTGAGGGTGTCTGGTTTCGCTTGTAGCGGTCAGGGCCTGTAGGGTAATGAAGCAATGGGCTGTCCGGCCGCTGTGAGCAGAGGCTATCATGTTGTGGTGAAATAAAATGTCAATAAAATTAATTTGACCTACTTTTGGCCCGGCCTAATAACACTATCTGCCACTATGGTCCACTTATAACACACAACAACAAGAGAAGGCAAACACACACACCTCCTGTGATGTTAATATTATCGTAGGAGAAAGTCAATAGGTAATTCACTATTCCGTCTGGCCTGCGCTCCACACATGGTCAAACGAGAGCTACACCACAGGACCAATTTGTTGTTATAGGCTTTTTTTAACATGTACTTTAAGTTCAGGTGAATTTAAGGCATTTGCAGATAACAAGAGCACACGACAGCACATTACATGCATCTGTAAGGTGCTGCGGCCGTATTCCTTGACGTGCAGCTTTGCCCTAATGATGTGGAAGCAAATGTGAGAAACAATAAATTACAAACAGTGAGGGAAGGAAAAGGTTTTGAAAAGGCTTTTGCATTTGATGACATCACCCATCGGATCTGTTCTCTTTCTTGCTTTTTAACGTGATTAGTTGAAATATTAATGTGTGATTATTGCTTACATAGGTGCATGTGATTGATGCCTCGCCAAACACAGAGAGACGTACAAGTGTAAATTTGTAGAATACCACAGTGCTTCCACAATGAAGTGGAGGAGTTTTTCAGATGCATAATTTAGATGCCCTGAAGGAAGACTTTCAAGGCATTTTTGCCCAGGGCCAAGAAAAAATAACAGACCTTTAAAAGTAAGTCCTTTTTGCTAATGCACAATTAATGGCGGAGGAAAAAAGAAAGTATGAAAAGTGGAAGCATGTTCTGAGGAGACCCGACCTGCCCTCATGTGCATATGTCCCATGCAGATCGCAGCAGAGCTGTGCAAGACATGCAAATGTGTTTGGGGTGGTTAAACCCAGACAAATCTAAACTAGTATGAATGTTTCTGTCATCATGTTTTCATGAATTAACATTAGTTTTCATTAACTAAAGTAATTGTTATAAGGAGTAATGCATCTATAATGAGAGTTAGATTTATGTTGTTTATTTAAAAAGTTCTTTTTTGTATTTGTTTTATGTTTATCTGCTTCTTTTCCTGATATGTTTGTTGAAACAGTCTTTGTTTGTTGAGTGTCTTGTTTTAATTACTGGCTAATTATATGTGGGTTATGGGTTATAATATATCGGTGTCACTGGTTTTAAATCCAGTGGGGATAGTTTAATTTTGATTTTACAAAATAACGAAGCCTTGGCTCATAAATACTAATAAGGGTGTGCACAAATAATCAAATGTGATATTTTTATTTAACTAAACTAAAAGTTTTTGTGTCAGAATTGCCAGTCAATATAATACACATGAACAAAATGAAAGTTCTATTTAATGCTTGCAGACAGAAGGTTTTCATGAAGTGGTAGAGTCAGGATCAGTTGTTCAAGTTTGTGTGTCACGTTTTTAACAAGCTCTCATTTTGTCCAGGAGATGGTTTAGACAACAGTGTGGCTTCGCCTGGAACAGGCGACGATGACGACCCCGACAAGGACAAAAAGCGACAGAAAAAACGTGGCATCTTTCCCAAGGTGGCTACCAATATCATGCGGGCGTGGCTCTTCCAGCACCTCACAGTAAGTCTCTCTGAGCTCACAAAGATTTATGAGTTCTGTAGTTGAGGGTATACGTAGCTTGTAAAGATCAGTATCACACTAACCTGCAGCTGTGTCGTGTTCTGATCAAGCAGGGTAAGGGTTGGGTTTGCAGTTAAGCGCTGCGTGCTGGTTCTGATAACACAGTAGCACACTATTTAACATGTAACAGATCAGAAAGCCTGCAGTTCACACAGAACATGACTTTTCATAAATCAAATATTCTGCAGAGTTCTGTGTTCAGTTGTGAGGTTGCAGTCACAGGAGAGACTACACGTATGTGCTGGTGTGTTGGGTCGTGGTCTATCTGCCACTCTGATGTCAAGACATTATCCGTGGCTTAGGATCTATCGATTGCCACAGAAAGAATCAGATGTCTGAGGGAGCCGGAGTTGTCCCTGAGCACAAAAGCATGTCCAGTGAGCGCTTATCTGCACCCTAAAGTGGGTCACATTCTCCAGTACTGGCCCTGAACCAAAGCCTGAATAATGATGCTGTTTAAACAGAATCTAATTAAAAGGGCTGTAAATCCATGGGGAATCACTCTTGGATAATCAGGAGTACTTCAATCACGTTTGATCTGTTGAGCTGCAGGAGTGTGTTACTCTCACCATCACCTTCAGCTGAAGAAAGAGAGTGAAGAAAGAGACAAACTCTGCATCACAGCAGAAGTTAGAGAGATTTATTTACACAGAGATACACACCTGTTTTCTTTTAAATTATTTTAAAATTGCTTAACAAAAGGGTGATAATGCTGACACTCTGCAGCTTTTTTGGTTGTGTATCTCATTTGAATTAGAGTCTTTAATGTTAGTGTATTAATTCCTTATAATTTCTTTCAAACCACCTCCTGTGTTTTGCCCCACTAAAATGATGCTTAATGGAATTATCCCAAACTGCTAACTGCTCGCCACACAATCTCTCATGCCTGTACACACTAACACAGCCAGCCTTTTATTTTAATTTGTTAAGCAACTGTATTTTCCAGTTGAGAATGCATTTCTGTGCAGGTCGATTCAGGGGAACTTTGGTCCTGAATGGCCCATAGCGGTGCTCCTCCATTCAGTCATTCATTCAGCAGGGCAAAAGAAAAGCAAAGAGGTTGTATTTTCTCAACCACAGGGTCAAAGAGATGCAGCTCTATCATTGACAGCGGGGGTCTTTTTACATATGTTCTCAACATTGAGCCATTGTCACCTATTCTGAAAGGCTCAAAGGATGTAAACCCCCTCACCACCACAACACCCCCCCAAACTGCACAAAACAGCACGTCAGCTAACAGTTTCAATTGGGAGTTGAAATCAATGGTCACTCACTTAGAAGCCATCCTACCATCAGCCCTTACTGAAGCTTTATTTCCAAAGAGAAAACCTGACACCTAATTCCAGAAAACTGCAGAACATGACTGTGCCAAATCAAACTGCTCAAAAACCTTCAGAGTCACTGGAGAAGTTCTCTGGGCCTCTTCACCCAGGAAAAATCCAAGCACAGAGGTCATGTTATCAGAAGATAAACTCCTCTGTGGGGTGTGATAGAAAGAGAATGAGGGAATCAGTGGGGTTTTGTTGGTATTGATACAAGGTCACCAAACAGTTTCACGAGACAAGCTTTGAAATCTCTCAATTAGTCAGTTGATGCCCTTAGCATGTCTCCTGCTAGGACGAGGGTCAGGCCTGCAACAAAAATTGGAAGCACTTAGATACAGAGACACCACTCCACTGAGGTAGTCCTTCAAGCAGCAGTGATAATGACAGTGCAGCATGTATGAGATCTTGGTTAAGGGTTTGTAAAAAGATTTTGTAAATCGATAATGGCAGCTGATCTGAAATTAGATGAGAACATAAGGAAGTCAAAAATATTTCTCATCATTAGCTAATACTAAATCAGATAGAAGTGTTACCTTAGTCTCCATTATACCTCTAATCTCAACCTCAATTTATGTTACAAGTTTTCTTAAATAATTCAATAAACAAACAGAATCAGCCAAGCACATCTGACAACTGTTTAACACACTCTTACACATCTAAACACACACTATCTAAATAGGGACATTTTATAGACTTCTATTGTTTTTATACATAGCTACTTAGAAACAATAAAACCCAATCCTAACTCACACACTAACCCAAACTCTGACAGAAAACTTCACTATATTTTTATAGTGTTTTTACAAACAAGAACATCCCCAAATAGAGTTTTTTTCTCAGATTTGTCAGGTTTTGCTTTTGGGTAGGTTAAGTAAACTTAAGTAAATTAAATTAATCATTTAGTTTATTATTAAATTAATCATTTAGACATGTAAACCACACCAATGAAAGCCACAGACACAGAGGGATAAAATCTTACCATGCTGTTTGTCAGTTGCCACTCGATGCTGGGTCATGGTTTGACACTATGGGGAAAACGTCTTCACGAAGCCCGTCTGTCTGTCCTTGTGTCAGTCAGGTCAAGAACTAGAGAGAAAGCAAAAAAATATTAGTTCAAAGAAGTTACAGTATAGACGATGTGTGTGTATTTTGTTTGGGAATAGAGCATGCTAGATCAGCTCCTAAGGGAGCTGGCTTCCCTCAGTGCAAGTTGCTTCCACTGAAGACACTCGGCTCACGCCTGGCTCTCTTCAACCCCGATTTAAAGTCAGGCAGCTACACATCACGTAGCATGTCACACTTCTGCTGAAGCAGAGAGGAGGCTGCATTCATGGGCCTTGCAGCTCAGTTTGGCAGGGGAGCACTGGGGGATGGGCTCCATATTTTTCCTCACGCTCTCTGACAAATCGTCTGAGCTCATGCCGGCTTCATAAGCCTGCTTTGCGGTTTCTTCTGAGCTTAATGTGAGCTGATGCTGTCAGTATCAGATGACGGTATGACGACTGGCAGCCAAGCTGAGGTTATTCTTTTATGCTGTTGAGAAGCTGAGCCTCAAGTGGCCAGATAAATGGCAGCACATAGCTACATCTAAAATGGACAATAGGTTTTTATTATTGTCCAACCGAGAACAGCCTCCCTGTTGTAAACTCTGACCTTTACACTGAGGTGTTGACGTCATGGAAGAAACCATATTCTGCTCATGTGTTAACCCCAGCTATGAGTAGTTATTCCTCCATCATGGAGTTTCACAAGTACGGATATGGGACACTGCCTAAAGTAGAAGAGATGCTGGTGGGCTATCGCTCCCCTTCTACAGCATTGTCCTGGAGAAAACCTGCCTTACATACATACATAGTTACATCTAATTTAGTGGGCAAGGCTTATGTAGCAGCAGGCAGACCTGCTTAAAGACCTGGACTATTACGGGTAGCAACAGAGAAGCGCCTGTGGCTCACCTTATCAATAAAACCTTTCTTTTGGACACCCTGACTGCTTCTCATCGTCTGTTCAGTGACACCATTAGGTCCATTGTCGATAAATACCGTGAGGCTAAGAAGCAGTCAGAGGTGATAATGGTACTCATCCCTGTAAGCTGAGTGTGGCAGCTTAAACTTAAGAACGCTTCTGCTTTCCTCACCACCTCCAATCTGGGGGTTCTGGGGACAGAGTCACCTTCGAGTTCATCCATCCCATCTTCTCTTTTTCCTGTCCAACCATCTCCTGCCAGTTCTCTGATTCAGGATATTTGGCAGGTAGAGAGTATGATACCTCTTTTTGATTTTCTGGCAGCATGGAAACTTCTGCTCAGTCTATCCCCATGGCTGTTGAATACAGTAGAGAGAGGAGGCAGAATTAATTTAGCCTCTCATCCACTATGTTTCAGCGGTGTTCTGCAGACTGTGTGTTAGGAGATCAGCAGCAGGTGTTGGCCTTGAGACTTTTCTGGCAGGGGGGCTATAGCACGTGTTTCCCCTCTCATGAGAGCTATGGGCTTTTACAGCCATAATTTTGTAGCACCCAAGAAGAATGGGGGGGCTGCATATGATTTTAGATCATTTAAATGTAAATAAAAATATTTCACGTTTAAACAGATTGTGGGCCAAATTCAGCTCGAAAACTGGTTTATTGTGATAAATCTAAAGGATGCATATTTTTACATTGAAATATTGCTAGATCACACATAGTTTTTATGTTCACTTTTGGAGGCGAAGTTTACTGGTATTGAGTGCTTCCTTTCAGCCTAGCCCTATTGCCACGCATCTTCACAAAGTGTGTGGATGCAGCCCTTGAGACTCCAGAGCATCCGCATTCTAAATAAAATAGATGACTGGCTAGTCATGGCCAGTTCTCAAAAACTAGCTGCACAGCATTGAGATCATGTAAGATCCCCAGAAAGAGCCTGCTGTCTCCAGTACAGAGACTTACTTTTCTACAATTAATTTGAAATTCCACTACAATGTGGGCAAAATTGTCTCCTGCATGTGGGGAGTCAATCCTTGCTGCTGTGAGCAGCATTCGGCTAGGCCAGAATCTAACAGTCATCCACATTTAGAGGCTGTTAGGCCTCATTACAGCAGCAGCCAACATAATTTGGATCCCATGGTACAGATGTGGCTGAGGCTGGGCCTATAGTCCTTTCCCCCACTAGCCTTGCTCCCAGGAGTCTTAGCGAGGGTTCGCAAGAGCAGGAGCAGGTCTGCTCTTGGTAGCGCCATTCAGACCTAATGTCCCTCATGGATGGAGTTCTTTGGGAGCTCCCAGCCAGCGGGATCTTCTTCTAAGGTTTTGGGGTTGATGGAAACCAGCCAGCTCGTAGATACTGGTCTTTCAACTGAGAGTTTGGAGACGATTCTGATTTCCACACCTCCTTCCTAAAGTGGCAGCTGTTTGTGTCATGGTGTGAGCATCACCTTGTTAACTTAGTTCACTGCTCTGTTGGTTCAGTTCGGGAGCTCCTTCAAGAATACCTTTTTGCAGGGTTAGCTCCTAGTACCTTTAAGTTTTATGTGGCTGCTGTTTCTATTGGGTGACATCCTTTGGTATGTCATTTTCTGCATTGTGCCAGATGGCTGAGGCCTTTTGTCATATAGGTCCCTTCTTGGGACCTTACTTTAGTTTTAAGCGGCTTATCAGGGGCTCTATATGAGCCCCTGGAGTCAGCCTTAGATAAGTTTCTGACTCTCGAGGTAGCTCTGATATTAGCTTATTGTTAGCTGATATTTCACTATGTGAAAGTGACATATTTGTCAGATATCGTAACACTTACCCGGAGTGAACGCACACACTGCAAGTTGTGAACACACACACACCTGGAGCAGTGGGTAGCACACTACTGCACCCGGGAAGCAATCAGGGGTTAGGTTGTCCTGATGTTCTCTGTGTCAATGTTTCACAGCATCTGGGGCAGGCCTTTCTTCACCGTGGCGTAGTGGGCATTAACATTCCTCATAGCGTCAAGCCATGACGCAGTGTCGAGTTCCCTTAATAAGAAACATCTCAGGTTACCTACGTAACCTAGGTATGTATCTATGTATGTTTTCTGAGACAGGGCACAAGAAACCGTGTCGCATTGCCACTTCAGTCATGCCTGCATGGCCTTCCTAATTTGCAGGCACCTTTTAAAGGCTTGTTGGCACACAACACTCTGTCACATGACCTTGAACTGCCTATAAATAGATGTGATTTCACACGTGTTCAGACCTGGGCGCACCTGAAGCTTGTTCCACATAGCGTCAAGCCATGACTCAGCATCTTATTCCCTTGTCTTTCTTAGGGAACTGGGTTACATACGTAACCTGAGATGCTGATATTCAAGTGTCTGATATTCATTTTCTTTGCCAAGAATGCTATTTTGTTGGGTATTTGAATAATGGTTCCCTCTTGTTCCCTGACAAACAAGTTTTCTTTCACATCTTCATACTTAGAAAATTCCAAATTTAGTGCATTAAACAGAAACAATAAAATATTACAATTACAAAATGCAAGCTTTGTTTAAAATTCTCTGCAATTTAGTTAAGGATGTGTATTACCAATGTCCAGAAATTAGGGATATTCCAAAATGGCACACTTTTATCCTACAAAGCTATTAATTACTTAGCGGTAAACAACATAGTAATTGTAAAGGAAGCAGCAGCTAAGACAATGCACAGGCCGCTAGTGCTTACTCACAGAAAACAATATTAAAGACCAGACACGACGCTGTGCTTCTCATCTGGTGTGCGATCTCCTTTGGGGTCTCAAAGTGCGATACATATGAACCTAAAAGTAAGAATTTTGCAAAATAATGATTTTTAACAATCATGCAAACATAGCTTCGCAAAACCGCACCAAATGTGCTAGTTCACTATCCTATATACGCCATTTAGTTAACAAGCAAGCTATATATTTGGCTATGAAACATACAGACATAAAAAGGTTAAACAAACATCTTATGTTTCGTGGACAATTAACACAGAACATTCATACTGGTGAAAAAATATTTACTATTGTAAGTGTATTTAAAATAAATAATTAAATTTACTCACCTGAAGCAGACAGCACATTTGTGACTGGGCTGGTGAAGTGGTGGTTGAAAAAAAGGCCCCACACATACATAGCATGTACACAAAAATACATCCTTGTATTTTATATTTGCAACATGATTAATGCATTTCATCATTATAGAAGATTTGCTGTTAGATTATTTGCAAAATAAGATCTACCTTTTTTAGTTATGTAATGCTAATAAAATGTGTTGTAAAATTAATTATTTTACACATATTTTGTGTATATTTCTAACACATTAATTTTAAGATTGTACATAGGCAGATTTTGATTTATAATAATATTTTCATAAATAAATGTTAAACATTTAAGCAGATGCAATGGCAGCGTGTATGAGTGTGTATTTATAGTTCAACAACAAAACTGATTGTGTGCTCAGAAATTCCCTGGCTGTCTTGTTGCTTGCTGTTGGAGGGGGAAGGTGTGTAATAGTGACCCTCCTGTAAGGACACACATGGGCTGCTGTCGGCCATCTGTTTTCATTGTCACACTGAGGTGTGAATCAAGCATGTCTTTACAGCAGAACCACTGCACACTGCTGCAGTCAGTTGGAAAGGTGTGTGTTTTCTGTGATAGTTAGTTTTTGGGGGTAGGGTTAGTGTAGTGTATAGCATATACAGTTCATACAGTATGAAAAACATTGTCATTTAATGCCCCCATAAAACATGAAAACCTAATGTGTGTGCCACAAAGAGCTTCAGATTGAGTCTCCTTCTTCCGTGCAGGAAGTCAAATGAACATTTTCCTCACGTCTGAAAGAACTCAAGACTAGTTTCTGCTTAATGTCAGACAGCTGTGATTGTCATATATTTGTGTGGCAGCATGTGTGTACAATGGCTTTACATTGTTTGGCAATAACATTTGCAGCTTCAGTTCAGGTCTGTTGTGGCAATCTTTATTTACCTTGTTCTGTAAAAACAAATTCTATTTTCTATAATTTAGATCCAATATAACTGTTTAGGGATTCATAATTTCAGGTAAACTACTGCTGTTGAAAAGTAAAATAAGTAAAAAGATTAAGATTAAAAGTTTAAAGGAATTACTATTAAGTAACTGTAATAAGTCATTACAATGTATATGCACCAAATTAACAATCCATAGTAATAAGAGATGTTATTAAAAACATTTGTTTTTAATAGCAAAAGTTGCACAAAAATGTGAAGTAGGAAAAGTGTTGCTTAATTTTATTAGCAAAATTACTATGGAAATATTGTGAATATTAAATATATAGCCCAGCACTAGGGATAGGTGATCTTTAAGGACAGATATGCAATACAAATGAAAGCACATTTTCAGGTTCTTAAGGCCACAGGCATTATCGTGTGTTTAAGAGCTTGTGAGATATTTATCAAGAGCTCATGCTGTTAAGATGATTGAGAAAGGTGAAACCAATCAGAAATAATTTTTTTCAGTTTAAGGATGATCATACTGACTTACATACCCAGACCGAGTCCATATTAATAAAACAGACTTGAGCACGCTGCTGCATGCATATGATTGTAGATGGGAATTCATGCGCTCTGACCTGAGGACAAACACAAACAGAAGAGAGAATGTGCAGTCCAATTTAAACTCTCTTATCACTATCAGATCTTATCACTATATTTAAACTCAAGAGATCAGCGTCAGAGTTTTCTGACTCACACCTTCACTGTCCTAAACATCAGTATGGGGCACAGCCGAGTCCTTTAGTGTGTTGGTTTTTACCTCTAGATTTCTGTTGTAACCCTGCTGATGATATCGTGCTGTGTGTCTTTTTCTGTGTTGTGGAGGGATTCTCGGGGCCATATGTGTCTAACATATCAACTGTTTAATTAACTTTACGTGACTTAGACAATCATTTTTAAGCAGATTCTACACCATGACAGTAGTTAAAATAAGCAGTAGAAGAACAACCATAGAACCCTAGTTAAGAATTGTATTCTGACACATTTTGCATAAAACCGAGTTTGCATTCATGCTCACATGCTTTGAGTCTGTTTTACGTCTCTAAGCAAGCTGGGGGTGTAGTTGAAGAAAATGGCTGAGACATAGGAGCAGAAAACAAGTAGAGGGCAGCTGAGTGTGTGTGTGTGCGTAACAGAAATGAAAAGCAGAACTGGTTTTTCTGTTTAGTTTGTCAGGGGAGCATTGCTTCTTTGAATCCCAGTGCTCTCTTTCTTCCCTGTGATCTTCCCGCCCATTCGTGGCTGCTGTTTTTATTCTGTTTTGTTTTTTCAACACTTCTCACAGGTCTTCCTCTGAGCTCAGTTCACACCTCCTTTCTCTTGTTTTAGAAAGATGACCGAGCACTCTGACTGCACAGTATCATTTCACATCTTTAATCATGCATCAAAGACAGCAAAAAAATGAACCAATATGCTGTGGTTTCTGTTTTGCCTACCAAGACGCTGACAAACAGAGGCCTTCCCTTGTTGCAGTACTCAGTTTTTACTCACTGACTAAAATCTGTGAGTGTTGTCCAATATATCTATATGCACCCAAAAGGAGATACAAATAAAAAAATGCAATACAAATGAAAAATGCAAGATATCCTAATCTTAGTGTAGTATTATTTAGTGCCAGATGTGACTGTGTGTGACTATTGATCAGTTCACCATAGTCATTGTGTCCCTGGGGCCCTTGGGCTTATAAACCCAGCTGAGATCTACAGCGATTTAAATAAAGGTATTGGCGAGACATTACCGATTTCGGCAAGCAGAACCTCCTTCTTTCTTCTCCTCTGCTGCCTCTTCAGCTGGAAAGCAAAAAAAGGAGGAAAACCTGTAACATTCTGTTGTGAATCTCCTTTAATGTTCATTATTTAAACCAGCAGCAATTACAGGTTCAAAAGGGCTTAGAGGGCCAGCAACCAGCAAATGAAGTATAGCATGTTCATGGCAGTGAAGTGCACTACTGGGTGAGTGGGGTGATACACATTTCCATACAGGCACAAATCTGTGGCACCTCCGGGCTCCAGCGTGCACTTTCCCTGTTTCTCAATCCTTTAAAACACAGGTTTTGGCATTCTTCACCCACCACCTACCCTCCCAACATGAAAAACATATCAAACCTCACACTGGCTTATGTTTTACAATCATATGCTGTTTGTCCTTCTGTTTTCTACCAGACTACCCACCCACTTGTCTACATTGTGTCTCATCCTCTTTCTTCCCCACAACATGCCACAGGGGGTGACAGTGGTCCTACAGGTGTGTCTTGGTTACTTTAAGAGATGGGTCACAGTGGCTAATCCTGTCTACAGATACTTGCCTGCGCACAGACATGAGGGCTCCGGAACCCACCGGTTAGCTCTGGTTTAGGAATTGCCCAACTGGTGTTCCCTTTATACATCCCTCTCTACATGGTCACCTCTGCCGAATAGACCTTGCTTTCCCTCGCTGTGCTAAGTTATCATCTTCCTCTGTCCTGGTTTAGTGCCGCAGGTCACCTTTCTTTTGAGTGCCTCCCCCAGTCAGCTGTGCTTGTGTTTGCATTAGGGATCTTTGATAAAATCTCCATTGGGACCTGCTCTAGTGCTCACACCATTTCCTGCCTGCTGCTCTTATTGTGTGCCTCATTCACATGTGGTACATACAACTCCCACCTGAATTCAACACAACATTGTCATTCCTTGATATGGCAAGCAGCAGACAGTCAATTTAACTCAGCAAAATCCCCTTAGAAGGAAGCAAATGCTTGCTGTGTCATTAAGTGGCCCATCTAGGCAAAAGCGGGCGCAACACCAGAGCCCACATTTGCCCAAGCAAGTGTGCATATTAGAATGGAATCCATGGGGAGATTAATGGGCTACTGCCTCCATACCATTGATTATCTCCATGCTATTTTCCTTTTTCCTGCATAGATATTAAAAAGTAATAAAGCCTCTGGAGCAAAGGAAGGCGAGTCGTCACACACAATTTTACATTATCTGGACTTGAACAGTGAGGAAACTCTTTAAAGAACAGTTTGAGCAGAATTAAGTAAACATATCTGGAGTATGATTCCCACTGACAATAATGGAGATATACCGAAAGCATACAGGATTAGAGAGATCTAATTCAAGCCAATTCAAGATGTCCGATATAGGTCTCTGGACAAGTTGGGAAAGGAGGGATGGTCTTTCAGGAAAATGACTTCTTAAAGCATTATGTGAATCAGCAGACAAGCTCATATCCCAGAGCTTCCCAAGTCTCTAAACTCAAGTTAAAGGTGAGGAACCACCTTTAACTGATGGGAAACAGTTTTTCCTGCCCTGCAGAGCTTTATTTTGAGTGCTTGTTTTTAGTATGTGATAATGACTTCTGCACTGGATCTCCTTCTGCAGAGCCCAATCATCAATTGCATAGCTATTACTAAAGCACTTTTATCATGGTCCGTGTGGACCATACTGTGCTAAGTTCCACTGCATCATGAATTATTGCAGTGGGGATGAGCGAGCAAAAAAGTGGAAGTGGTAGAAAGAAAACAGAAATGAATGAAAAGAACATAATTTTTTACACTTTGAGCAGGCTTCTCTTGCAAAGTGATTGGAGAGGTGGGGCTTGGGTTACATTCCTGAAATGGTGATGGGTGGTGTTAGAGGTGGGGGGAAGGTGAACTGGAGACAGATCTACAAGTTGTTGAAAAGAACAGAGATGCTTGTCAACAGTCTCCAGACCAGGGAGCCATCTGAGCGCATTTTAGTTGCAGAGGTTAGTGACCTCCCCCTGCTCTTCTGTCCAGCTGGAGTGCGATACATAAGCTGCTCTCTGCTGGGTTTGGTAGAGCAACTCAATTCAGTTTATGAATTGCTCCTTTTGGGGTTTGAACAAGCCAACAATTGTTGCAGGATCACTATTACAGTTGTACATTTAATGTTACAATGCTTACCAAACCTTTTTCTGTGCGGATTCATTAGTTAGAAAACTATTAGCCTAAAAATTAAGAAAGGCAACTACATTTCTTATTTGTGTTGCCTGCTGACCCCTGTTCACTAATAAGCGGTAAGCTGAGCAAGCTGTTGGCCATCCTCTCGTGGGACTGTTGGGTAGCTGCCAGTTTCCTGCTTGCTTTGTCAGTGGATAAAGCCAGTAACAAATGAGAAGCCTACAGCCAAGCCAGTCAGCCAGGTCAGAGGTCAGCAGGCTTCAGGGCAGGATTGAGCAGAGAAGCACTATGGGGAGAGCACAGGCGGCTGGAATGCACCCTTTGCTCTGCTCTTTGGCTCAGCTGCACTTAGAGCCATTAAAACTCTTCATACATCCCTTAGTCTAAAACATCAAAAGTGAAGAGTCCCCTGGGCTCACAGCAATCCATGGCCTGAGCGCCTAGTAATGACGGGAGGTCTTGATTGTCTTTCAAAGATAGCACAGTCCTATGTGAAAAAGAATATTTTTGAAAGGTCATAAACAACATTCATGAAAGCAGCATGCATAACAGGTATGAGCTGCTGATGGATTAAGGTTTGCTTTGGCTATTTCTGTTGTCTCATAACATTTCTGCAATGGTGATGGGATTGGAAGAGCTTTGGCTAGGTGTGCTTATTCTGACCTGGTTCAGCAAGGATGAGTGCTAGAACAGGTGAGTTTACCAAATCCCTCTCTGGCAGCCTCTTAGCTCCTTCTGGAGGGCCAGCTAAATTAGCACCATGCTTGACTTATACATTTTTAGCATCATTAACGTACAGGAAATTGGCCCTGCAGATGTTTGTCGGCTGCTTGGTTACTCCACATTCTTAGATAATGGTTGAACACTCTTCCTCTGTTGAGTTTTGACTTTTTGATAACTTGGACATGCTAGTGTAACAAATGAGATGAGACATTATGAGTTTAAGAGTCCTGGTTTGTTTATTTAATAACGCTTGTAAAACATGCTGATTACATGCTTTTCACAAACCAAGCCACAGAGACAGTATCTGTTCGTAACCCTGTTCCTCTTTAGAAGTTGGACTGCTATTTTAGATGCTTGCTAACTAAATGAATATTCTGCATATATCTTATATTACTGTGCAGCATTCCTTTGTCCTTTAGCCTTAAATACATAAACAGTATTACAATACTTCATGCTGCCAAGACCTGCTCTCTCTGCTGGAACATTGAGGGATTTTTGAACTACTTTGTTGCCCGCAAGTAGGACAACCCTGTTGTTCTTTGGCTCCCCAGTAGCCTGTTCTCCAACTCTATTCATGTACCCCACAAGCAATAAACATTCTTTCCTTTCTCACACACAGGCAAAATATATTAAAGAATAGCATAAGTACATCTTGCCCTGTGGGATGGTGGAGGGTCGGCAGCAGTAAGCCAAAGGTAGAAGCCCAGTGGTCTAATGAACATGACCTGGGAGGTCTCGGCTCCACTGCTCACGGGTGCCATCTAGACTAATCAAGTCATTAGAGAATGTGGCTAAGGCGGATGGGAGACCATATCTCACAAAAATAGATAATTCCCACTTTTATTCTTAGTACGCCAGATGAGTGGGGCATTGTTGCCTTTGTCTTGTTGAGCTAGAGTTCTTTTCCAGTTATGAATCTGTTGCAAGGCCAGCTTGTTATTTGCCTCATTTCACAGGCTGCTGTTATCCAGCGTGAGCTCAAGTCATTAAATCAATGTTCATGTTTATCTGCTAGATTTGCCCAATTTGCCTTCGAGCATGAGTAGTCACATGACCTTTTGACAGCCAATAAAGAAATATCTTGACAACCACTATCTCCCCTCCTTTCCACTCAGACACCTCTGATTTCAGTCTCAGCACAGTGTAGCCCAAAAATGTCATCTCATTTTCTGGCTGGTTAATGTGCAAATGAATGTGTTTTAAAGCTGTTGTTTACAGGGACAGTCGCTGTGTGCATGTGGTCAACATGGTAGAACAAATAATTAGTTGGTGAACCTGCTATAAAAAAACTAGGTAAAATTGGTTACACTTTTACCTTGAATTCTCAGCTGATTAGGTGAAAAAATTAATTTTGGGGCTGTTGGGTTGAGACTTTAATTTTGTCAAATGTACACCATAAAGCCAGAAGTTAAGAGGATGAGAAAGATTCATTCTATCATCTGTTCCCCTTTCACTATGCAAGGACATCAAGATCAGGTTTCTTCCCTTGGAAGAGCCGGCTGGCCACTGCGGTAAGAGAAGCCATGAACCTGATCTGATGATTAACTAGCCTCATCACTATGGCTGTGGCCCATATCCACAAACACACACACACATACAGTTTTTCGTGAGGGTTTTTTGTAAAGGTCTNCCCCCCTGCTGACTGTATAAGCACTACACCCATAACACATTTTGTTTGTGTGATGGTTTGTTAAGCCAAGCATTGTTATTACATTTGCAGATATTTAGTTATTTGAACAAACTCCTAACCCTAAAAATTACACTTAGGCTTAAAATTACACTTACACACATAACATGGCTTTTACAAGACAAGTGTGCTATTACGTTTCTGTTCAGTTTCTACACACAGTTTCTTCAGAAATGATAAAAGTCTGGTACCATCACACTGTTTCTGAAGAGCTGGCTGGGCACAGGACTTGCAGGACCACACCCACTGTTTGTAGTCTTATGTTTGTTTTTTTATAAGCAGACTGTTCATTTCATCACTAAGAGGGTGCATGTTAGCTGCCAGAGCAGTTACTAACAACAGTCGTTAAGGAGCAAAACTTTTTCCTAATTGTGTGCATTCTACATGTATCTCTAGCTGCAGTGTGTCTGTGTTTGTTTCCCTCTGTGGTTCTCTCTGATGGTCTTGTGAGTGTGAGTGATTGATTTTTTGTGCTAATGCTTGTTTACCCTCAGCAACTGAATTCCAGGCCAATCTCACGGGTGTGCCCACCTCCCCCTCACAACCCCTCAGCATCCCCCGCTGCCTGGCCTTGCCAATCCCTGTTTTTGTGGGGCAACAGTTTGCTTGGCAGGCAAATTGATAGCTAGAGTTGCTCTAGAACCTTGCACCATCTTCAGTGAACATAAATTATTGGTGTAGAGCAAACAGGGGGCTGGCGGAGGTCCAGCAGCTCTGAGCCGAGCCCAGTCAGCGATTGTTTTGGGGGAACCTCAAGAGAAAGAATGAGAGAGGGAGAAACATATGAAGAAAGGGAGTCTAGCTACTCTTCTCAATAGGTTTTCATGGTGCGCTGGGTTCCAGGTGCCCTTTGAAGCCACATAAATTGTAACTCTTTTACCTCAGAAAAAATCTCTGTGTTGTGGTCATGACTTGAGCTGTGTGAAAGACATACGTGCATGCATGCAGACAAACACAATGACTGCTGGTGTGCACACATCATGTGGGTATCTGGGGGTGTATTTGTGATGGTGCATTTTATAATGTGTGTGTGCGTGTGTAAGAGCGAGTCATGTTACATTCTTGCCTGATTTCTCTCAGTTGTCTGGGTGCATCTTAGAGCTAAAGAAAATCAAACACACACAAATTTACACTTAAATAAACACGTGACTAGAGTACAAAACATGGTGCATACTGTAAAAGACAGACAAAGCAGTCTGGTTCTAAACAAAACAAATAAGACTTTTCCACTGTAAACGAAGGTTTCATATATTGAAGGTTTCGTATATACACTATAAAATGAGTTTATATATTTCACATTCAATTTATTCTTATCAAATAAACCAACAGCTTTCATTTTGTTGGCATATTACAAACACATATTATGCAAATTATTATCGTCAATGTATATTAAAAATGTGCCAATCTTTCTGAAGATTTCAGTACAGCAGATATTAAAATGTTATTCTGAACTTTGATTGATTTTATTGGGAGTCTGTGTTATCTTGCTGCACATTCTTTGATGTTTTCAGAATAATTTAGGAAAATTATATTTCACAAACCTGTACCACAAAACTCCCATAATTTTGGTCACTGTTTTGGGACAAATATTGTGATTTGGGATGCACTCATTCCTGTCTCACGTACTATTTAGAATAGCTTGTATGTGATTTGGGTGGCAGCGACAGAGAGGCATTGAGAGCTGCAGTCGGGGGATGTGCGGCTTTCATTAAGCTGCAGGAGTTTATAATTCATTGCAGTCTGGCCTTGTACTGATGAAGTCATCCATCAAGAAACCGGTCAGCCTCTCCGCTGAGGGAGTGTGTGTGTGTGGGGGTTGGGGGGTGATGTGTGTTTGGGGGCAGTGGGGGTTCAGACTCAATGTTACATTGAGTTTGTAGTGAAGCGCACATCGCACCCTGTAATTTAGCCAATAGAGTGCAAACACACATGCTCTCTGGGAAATAAAATCGCCCCACACGCACTTGTAGTGGACAGTGTGATCCACCAACACATCCAAGAAGACTCCTTCCCAAAAGCTATATGGTTGTGTGTGTAGGTGTGTGCGTGTGAGCAACAGAAAGCTGGTACTATTACCAGCCTTCAGCGTAATTAACAGTTGATTCGATCGCAGACTAGCGCTGGCATCTGCAATAAAATAAGCTGCTCATTTTTCTGTGTAATAATTTATAGACATTCTGCGGTCAGTGTGTTCTTTAGAAAATGGCTCTGGCTGTTAGTAATTCACTGTATTGATTGAGTTTAATGCAGACAGGAAGAGTTTCAATCATTGCTAAGTTTACTCTTCCCTCTGCTGTTAGCATGTCATTCACACTGCTAGCGGGGAAAATAGGTTGAAATTAATAATTCATGTAATGCTTCTGTTCTCTTCAGGTTTCACCTGTTTCGTCATGTGATGTTTTCACGCATCATGAAAGAACTGTAGTGAGCGCCACAGTAGACGTGCAGTGTGATGTCACAGAGATACATAAAACTGCTGTGCATTATATTTTTAATGTTAAAATACAAAAATACAATTAATTATGAGTCAGCTATCAGTTAGCAATTTGTTTAATAATGCATCTGCATTTGCAATGTAAAAACCTGCTATTTAATTGAGGACATACAGTTTCATATACTACCAGTCAAATGTTTAGAGTCACCTATTCATTTATTGAAAACTAACCCTACTTCTAAAAGATAAATATGAAACATTATTTATTTGTGTGCTTGTTTACAAGTTAGCATATAGCAAAATGTCCCCCAAACAAGATTTTGTCAGATTTAGCTCACCTATGCAGACAAATTTGTTCTCGAACTACAGCAAAGAACACTTACTGTACACACACACACACACACACACACACAGACACAGAAAAAACAGCCTCCTCTTGCCAAGCGTATGTCAACACATAGCAATCAGAAATTTTATTTCTATAGGAGCATTATCATATTTCTTTGTTAATTATTTTAGCATATTAAAAGTTTCAGTGTACACACATAGAAATCTGATTCACACATCTTTTTTTGCCTTTATTTTTTTGTTCAGTCTTACTGTTGTTTTCTCGTTAATTGGCCACATTCCTGAAATGTTCTTCCTCCTGCCCTTTAATTAAATTGGGATCGCACAAACTCACTTGTTGGTTCCTCCACATGGGCACTCAGGGTCAAAATTCACCTGTGTCTCAGTGAAGGCGTTTCATGAGGCTTTGTGCCCTTTCCATTTTGTAAACTTGACTTGAAGAGAGAGCATTAGATGTGCTACTGACACAAAAATACCACATCCATCCCCTGCAGACCTCCCGGTTTATCTGCAGATGTGTGTGTGTATCTGTGTGGGTGAATAAAAGCAGAGCATGTCATTTGTTTGCTTTTAAATCTGCCTCTTAAAGATATCTGTCAGCGAGCATTGCCATTGTTACAGATACGCAGAGCACAAATTCAATCCTGTCATTTCTATCATGTCACATTTGGCAGATCGACAGTGACACAAATTGTATCATTGCATTCCTGCGTGGGGATTGCGTTTGCAGGTACAACTTCTGGCAGTAAAAGACCTTTACAGCAAATGTCTGGCTTTAGCGTTTGGCCTGCATTCAGACGCAACACAAGAAATCATTTCTCTAACCATTGAGGAAAGAAGGATGTGTTCCATTTTCACGCTCTGAGGCCAAGTTTAATCTGACAAGACAATTCAGCTGCATGCTGGTAAATCGCTGCTGTGCCCGCACAGATCTGCATGTTTAATGTGTGGAATGAAGCAGGGATGCGATTATTTACGCTCGGTTCTGTTGCTTGTCCTAAACTATTGTTAACTTTTTCTCTTTACATTGCAATATTTGGCTTCGAACCACAAGGCAGTGGCTGCTGACTGACTGTATTTAACTGATGAACTGACAGATTTATGTAGATTCACTCTTGTTTATGTCTGTGTTTCTGTGAGAAATACAAGCGTTAGGCTGATGAAGTTGTCTGTGTCTTGTGTTCTCTTGCAGCACCCGTATCCCTCAGAAGAGCAGAAGAAGCAGTTAGCTCAGGACACAGGACTCACCATCTTACAAGTAAACAACTGGTGAGTCAAGTCATCATCTCTGTTGCTAGCAGCATTTGATCATAACGTTTATTTACAGTCTGGCACTCTGCATGGTGCCGCACACAGGGGCTTTATCAACACGACCATTAGTGAGGAGTCGCGGTCTCTTTGCACGTTTGTTCTGTTTGATGCATTTAAGTGTAAAAGGACAGTGGTACAGACCCCCCTATCCAGCCTGGATTAAGAGCCAAGTACTCGCCCCACCCCCTTGCTCAGGATTAGCACTGTGACTGGCCTTGTCTTTGTAGATGGCTTAGTTTATAACTGGAGGTGGTGGATTAAATAAAATGATCACAGAGCCAAAGACATGATACTGGAATTATTTATCAAAATACTGGCCGAGGCTCTTTTTCCTATCGGTGGCTTAATTTTGTTCACTGCATTCACTGTCTGATGTTCAGATTAATTGTGCTGACAGCTTCTTTTCAAAACACCAGGAACGTATTTGCACGGATTTTCTGGCCTTACACAAGCTAAATTATACAGAGTGCTATATTATCAGTCTAATGCCATGTAGTGGAGCTTCTATTTACAAATGAGAAGTCCCTGCCTTTTATTCACAGCTTCTTTTAATATATTTATCAGAGGGGCTCATTTAGGGAAGCCTCTATCTGTGGGATGCAGGCGGCCACGCTCAGCTTTATCAGCCCGCAGGCCCGCAGGGTCAATTGATTTCCTCTGGTTTTGTTTCATTTTTTTTACTACTTTGCTATTTTCTTTTTTACTCACAATGTCTGAAACATGTCTGAGAATGAGTTTGATTCGTCTGCTCTATCAGGTATTTAAATAGCCCACATATAGTGCTGTTATCTTCCTCTAATGCACTGCACAGCACGGGTAGCGTTTCAATTACAGCAGTAAATTTCACTGTAGGGTTCCAGCAGAAAATTGAGTTGCTTTGTCTGTTACTTGCTGATTAATGTTGAAATACAACAGCATTGTGAAAGATTTGGGTTTTCTTTTAAATCCTGGCTCTGTGAAGCACTGAATAAGGTGTGATGGTGTATGTTCGAAAACACTGACACTGTTCCTCACAGGTTTTTCCTTTAGTGCTCAGGAGACCCTCTAATTGAGATCTATGTTTGTGTTAAGTATGTTGCAGCTTAAGATTTTTTGGGAGAAATAAACATGGGCTTAAATGAGTGAGTCTGTACAATAAGAATAAGTTCAGCAGGTAGGGGTGAGCTGAAATTCCTATTGATGGGCCAAAATGTTTCTGGATTTCCCCTGTGATGGGCACTGGAAAGAGTGAGAATCGTGACTTTGTTCAGACGTGCAATCTGACCTATGAGAGAATACAGGAGCTTGTGTTACGCAGTCTCCTGCTTCACCTTTCCATGTTTCTCAGCTGTGGAACTTTTTTACAGCTAAATGAAGACTAACACATTCTTTCAGAAAGGCAGAGAGGACATGAAGGCTGTTAGTGTTTAGAGACGCGTGTTATATAGAAGTTACAGTGTTTATTAATGTTTATTAATGTTGAGAAATGTTTAACATGTAAAAATGATATAACAATTATGTTATATTCTGTTAAGTATTTTACATGATAAAGGACTAAACTATGAACAAACAATAATTTCATTGTTTTGAAATTGTGTTTTTTTTTAGTCTTCCACTCGCACAACCAGCTGTTATGAAATCCATTATAATGCCTAATACATTCCAAATGTAATGTAAAAAATATAAACAGGCTTATGAAGATATTTTATTTCCTCAAAAGAGCATGGGAAAGTTTGAAGACTTTGAGTTTAAACACATGCTTCTGTTTACACACACACACTCCCTCTCACTGTCAGTCTGTCTGTGTTGCTAGTTGTCCATTTAACTTTGACCTACATGAAGCTGTTGTGTCTTTTTTTAGACTCTTATGAGAGGTAGTAATGGTTTGTTCATGGTCTTTGTAAACATACAGTAATAGAGGAGATCTGGTGGGTGGAGCTATGAGTGGCTGCAACATCATCAGCATCGTTTGCATTCAGGGATGGTAATTGGCAGTTAATTAACAGAACTGACACTGTTGTCAGTTCCCCTGTGACCAACTGCAAGTGTAACGATTTGTGATTTGCAATAAACAATTTAAAAACCTGTTGATTACTGATGTCCTATGGCTTTATCCCTGAACTAAAACAATGCTGTTATTCAAATCTTAATTACATTTAGGCATTTAGCAGACAGTTTTATCTAAAGTGACTTACAAGGTGAGGAAAACAATGAAGCGAAAATCATAAGGAGGCAATACCATCTTCCGTGCGCAGTTACACTTCACCAACATTACAGCATTTCGTTGCTTGATAGAGGCTATACCTGTAGGGAGAGAGGAGAAAGGGTTAGTAGGGTGTTTTTTTTATAAATATAATTATTCATACTTGTGTCAGGTGTTCATGAAAGAGGCAGGTTTTTTATGTTTCTTGAATGTAGTGAGAGATGCAGCAGACCGAACAGAGTTTGGAAGATCATTCCACCAGCAAGTGATAGTAAAGATGAACCTGCGAGCAAGTAATTGTGTGCCTTTAGAAGAGGGTGTTACAAGGAGCCATCTGTGACATCACATTTTATTACATTGTCATTAACAAACAATACTTGTATTAAAGGACTTGAACAAGAAGTCACCACTGAGCAGAAACGACAGGGATCACGCTGAGATCTAATGAATGCTCACATACTCTGAGCTCTTGCTTGTGAAGAGAATCCCACTTAAAGCTGAAATATAAAGTCTATCGTGTCAAGGTTTTGTTTACAAGCTTCTGCTGTGGTTGCCTCGTGATGAACGCGAAAGTTACTTAGAGCTGCACGGAACAGATGTAGCAGATAACATTGGAAAAAATGCCCAAGGAAGGGCCATGTGAGCCTGTTTGGGTTCTGTTTGGACTTTAGTGGGTCTGCAGAGGATGTATGGAGAAGTGTTTCCTGTGTGTTATTGCCAGATGGATCTTTTCCCTACCCTTATGATATTTATAGACTCATTTCTGCTCTTCATCATGCTGAAGATGAGGAATATAGAGAGACAGAGAGAGAGAGAGTGTTTTTCTGCTGTTAATGAACAGAGCGTAAGCTGAAAGACAGACAAGATTCAAAGAGAGTGAGGAAACCAGGAGAGAGGAGACCCCAGAGAGGAGAGAGTCTAATGATCAGGATCTGAATGAAGCGTTTGACCAGGCTCAGGCTGAGAAGGTTTATCATGCTCTGATTCAGTGTGTCTTGGCAAAAATAAGGATTCAAGCTGTAGTTATCATGAATTAAAGAGGTTTTTCAGATTCTATTTCTCTGGTTAAAGGGTTAAACAGTTGAACATGTTGATCACAGTCAACAGTGTTATGTGTGTAAAGCCAAGCCAAGCTTTTCTGGACAAGGTACAAGCAGAAATGATGCCAAGACGTGCCACAGTCCCTGCACTCTGGATCAGACCCAGATCAAAAATACAGAACTGAATCATTGTTGTCCGGCTATCTGGGTCCTTTCCTTTAATTAAAATCTAATGTTTAAAAGTTTCTTGTCTTTTTAAAAAACAGTCAGACATTACAAGACAGACAGACTGAGAGACAGACAGGCAGACTGAGAGGCAGGCAGACAGACAGACAGACTGAGAGATAGACAGGCAGATGGAGAGACAGAAAGGCAGACAGGTTAAGGTGCTGCTATAGGTTCTTCACACAGATGTGTTGATGCCCGGGGTGTCTTTGGCTCAGATTTGAGCTCTGACTATCATCTTTAAGTGAGGCAGGATGCAGCATCTGATGTCTGTAAGCTTCACTGGGGCCAAGACCAACCGGCTGAAACTGTCAGAGTTTGTTGAGCAGCCAGTGAAGGTGCAGATGTTTCTTGCAGGATCTGCTATGTTTCTGCCATAGATCTGCCGCAGGACAGAAGCCACAACACAACTGAGAGAACAAAAAGCTTGCTGTACAAACCAGCAGCTGCTGCTCGCCAGATCAAAGCTGTAACAAGCACCTTTTCCAGGCATGGTGGCTGCTGGAGGTGTTTGACAGACAGCTGGGGGCCCAGGACTCTCTCTGCTCTTTTCTTGTGTTTGACTGTGGTGAGTAGCGTCACCTTCTGAGCCAGATGACTCCCCTTTTGTTTTCACACAGACAGTGAAAATACTGCATAATCGTAGCCAATCAAAACATATTTGATGTTGATGCAATTTCACCTATTTTAGGACCAATGATATATTACTGAGGGCAGCACAGAAATAAAAATCAAGCAGATGCACCTGGTAGGGACAAGAAACATGAACTCAAGAAAATATCTTTTATAACTTTTATAACTGGAATAACAATTCAGGAGAGAATGGCAGCGAGGTTGAACGAGTGCTGCAGTGCTATTGATTTATTTTAATTAGCAGCTCATTAAATCATGTCACTTTGCAAAAGATATATATATAAATCGGTGTCTAATTTTGCACTAAAGTTTACTGAGATCTGCACACCCGAAAGAGAAAGAGATAGAGAGAAAGAGAGAGTGTAATAGAGAGTGTGTAAGAGTGTAAGAGAGAGATAAAGTGTGTGAGAGTCTGAAAGAGACATTCTTTACAAAGTACTGCTGTTATTTGAGGTAACAAAACATAAAACCCTTCAAGAAATATAAAAGTACAAAAACAATCTGAAAACTTGTAGTAATTTTATTGAAAAAGCTGCTTCAGCAGCAGCTCTAAGAGCGTGCAGACCATCGGTACCGTATACACACAAGGGACTGTGATCCTCAGTACTGTACAGCAGCGCAAACACCACACAAGGTGAATACACATCAAGCGCAAAACAATACTGCAGGCCCTTAAGATTTCTGTTGATTTGTTGATGTGATTTTCTATACAGAGGGGAAACATGTTTGGAAACGTGTTTTCAGTAACAACTTTCCCTTCACTAAGAAGAAAGGAATCTGTAAAGGTAGTCAGATCTGTGTTTTTGAATCAGCTGACCATTCCTCCCATTTTCAAACCATCAATCTAAACAACAGTGCAATTGTCTTGATTCAAGGGAATGAGGCTAGTCTCTAGGTTTTCTTTCCCTGTTTAAAGCAGAAGGTTGTAGAGGAAACACCCCACACTGTTAAGGAGGAATCTGAAGAGGAGACTGGACTAATTCCCTGCTCTCCAGTCAGCACATCTCTTGCTCCATTTGATCACCTGATGGTTGAGCAGGACACACACACAACTACTTATCTTCAAGAACATGGCCCTTCTAGAGATGGAGATGTCTGAATTAAAACAACTAGTTGTTAACCACCCAGATGAGTTTACTATCAAACATTTTAAGGCTGAAATTAAGGATTTGCATAACATTAACATTAAACTTTAGGATAAAATGTTAAAACTAAAGGAAGACTCAATACACAGAGAAAGGAAATTAGAGAGAAACATCCAAGAATTAAAAGAAAAGATGGAAGAACATGCCGAACATATTTGCATGTTATAACAAGAAAAGAATCTGAATCTCTCAACAGACACAGTGAAACTGATTCAAAAACTCATCATGAAGAGACGTCTTACAGTATTACACCTCCAGACACAGTGAACAGCCATGTGAAGAACCCCACTCACACATAGCTCCCATACAACACCATTTTTCAAATGGATAAAACGTACAATCAAAGCCTAGATGAAATAGCCAGGATACTGTAGTAAACACTGAAACAGGATGGAGGAAGCCCCACTTTGACAAACATTAGGTCTTTTTATATAGGTTTTATATCCGGAATGGTGGAATTAAAGAAGATTCCTTAGGACCGTTTACCTGGAACTTAGATCTCGGGAACAGTGTTGTGGATTATGTCTAATATAGGCCCTTCCACCTCAGTGCATTTACCATTAAAACTGTCTGATCATAGTCAGATCAATGTTCTTAATAAAAGGGAAAACATCACGTCAAGAGAAATACACAAGAAGCCAGTTCATCTATACAAACTTAACGCACCATATAGACAGACCCACAGCAGTGCTGAAACATATATTAAAGCATTAAAGTCAAATGAAATAATTTCATAACAATGTTTAACAATTCAAATTATGATAAGAGAATTAATTTAGCAATTAAACATATTAATTACATTTTTAAAAATATAGCAAGAAAAGCTGTAAAATTAATAAAATTACATCATATAAACGCAACAAAAGCTCTAAACAAAAACTTCCTGAAATTGGTTTGACCATGACTATAAAAGAGCAATGATTCATTTCAAACCAAAAATACAAAGATCCAAGGCAACGGTGGGTTATGTTTAAAGCACTTGTACATTCTAACAATTACAAAAACTCACGAGACAGAAGAAACTAGATTATTAGCATGTGGAACACTTTAACAAAACTGCAGGAACCAGCCATACAAGATGGTCAAATCTGGAAATTAGATTAGATTAGATTAGATTCAACTTTATTGTCACTGCACATGTGGGTACAAGGCAACGAAATACAGTTAGCATCTAACCAGAAGTGCATTTTTACAGTGCAAATAGTGTCTATATAACAGATAAATATAAACTATATATAAAATACAATAAAAATATGTAAATAATATATATGGGAAATATGAAATGTAAACAGTGAATGACAATATACAGAGGTAGATGGATGTG